>JARFJB010000221.1:0-69413 GCA_036346205.1 Vesta saturnalis | reverse complement strand
TAACCGACACTAGTAGTAATACTACTGCACTTCTGATCCACTTTTGTCACTAGATTTGTCACCAGATCTAGAAAAGTCACCAGAAAAGTCACTAGATTTCTAGGTTGGTAACATTGCTATTTGAAGGGTGCTAAGTGAAGGCCACGTTGTTGGTAACGGTCCCTGCTAAGGCCACGTGTTAGGTTGGTAACCCTGCTAAGTCAAGGTCAAAGGTAAAAGAAGTTGCAAGGTAATCAAAATAGTATTCAAGGTCGAAGACTTACGGTGGTGTCATATTTTTATAGTATGCCGATCCTGGACCAGTTCAAGGTCACCCATGTAAATCTTATGGGGATTTATTTCAAGGTCGAGTGAGTTTTCTCGTTATGCCAGAACGCGCTCCACGCATGTTTTTGGGGGATTTAAATTTCACTCGCCCTCTGGTGGTGAAATCAAGCTTTTGGAGCTCAAGGTCGAACTTTAAGCGGAGATTTAAAATGTAGTTGGTCAAGGTCAAAGCTAAAAATTGCAAGGTAATCATAAATCAAAATAGTTTTGAAGGTCAAAGGTTATTGACTTGCGGTGGTGTCATATAACATTTCTTAGAAATATAAAAAGGCTAAAATAAAAGTTGCAAGGTAATCTAAATCTAAAATAGTTTTAAAGGTCAAAGGTTATTGACCTATGGTGGTGTCATATTACATTTCTTAGAAATATAAAAGGTCAAGGTGAAAAGCTAAAATAGAAGTTGCAAGGTAATCATAAATCTAAAATAGTTTTGAAGGTCAAAGGTTATTGACTTGCGGTGGTGTCATATAACATTTCTTAGAAATATAAAAAGGTCAAGGTGAAAAGCTAAAATAGAAGTTGCAAGGTAATCATAAATCTAAAACTAGTTTTCAAGGTCAAGGGTTATTGACCTACGGTGGTGTCATATTTCTTAGAAATATAAAAAGGTCAAGGTGAAAAGCTAAAATAGAAATTGCAAGGTAATCATAAATCTAAGAATAGAATTTTCGAGGTCGACGACGACGATGACGATCTCATAAGCTATGCATAAAAAGTAGGTCATGAGTTCATTGAAGGTGAATACTCCACTTCAAGCTAAAAATAGAAATTGCAATGTCACCATCCTCATCATATTACAAGGTCAAGGTCCGAAGCTAAAATAGAAACTGTAATGTCATCATCATCATCATCATCATCATTACAATTCTTAGAAGTCTAAAAAATAGTGTGTTCAAAGGTTATTGATCTGTATATCATAGCTAAAAATGGCCGGTTCAAGTCCTCACTAAAAGTTGATCGCGTTACAGCTAAAAAGTATAGTGACAGCATGATCGTTGAAAGTAGCTTATGCGCGTAACCAGATATGTATGGTAATCAAAGAGATGGTTCATATCTGCACTAATGTAACATAGTGGGGTCGTTTAGAGTAACAATATAAGGAAATAGTGTAATGGGTAGTGAGTGTTGTGTCAAACATGTGGATGGCATACGCTCAAGAGCAATGGACCAAAGCAACTGACCTGAGAACAGCGGTGGAACGCTTGAAGCAAGAATTTTCAGCATTAGTATTCGATGCCGAACATGAGGCGGTTTACGGGCGAGGTGATTATAGTGAAGCGGAGTGTAACGTCCTAGTGAAAAAGTATGAAAAGGAGTAAAGATATGTGAAAAGTTTTTAAATTTAAAGGAAATATGTAGAACATGTTTTGTAGAAGAACTGAAAGCTGCGCAATTGCATCAGTTTTGCAATGATGTAAAAAAATGGACGGCATCTCTTGATGGTAGTAGTTCATCCTCATCAGATGCAGATTAGCCTATCGATACAATTATCAAAGTGCACTCTCCCCTCTAACATCATGATGCAGTAATATATAGGACAGTTCCGGTGTCAACTATAATTCATAAGCGTTCTCGAATCAATAAAGATGGATCTATCTGCATTGAACAGTAGCACTTTCTGTAAATCCTTCACGAACGTAAAGACGCAAAATATAAAGTGATTGATATGAATACTATCAACACAAAGTATGGGAAACATATTATCATTGAAACCTAGAACTTTAAGTGCATACTTACCTTAATTCATAAGCGTTCTCGAATCAATAAAGATGGATCTATCTGCATTGAACAGTAGCACTTTCTGTAAATCCTTCACGAACGTAAAAGACGCAAAATATAAAGTGATTGATATGAATACTATCAACACATGCAGTAACTCAACAGCGTGTGCTGAAGAAATTATTACTGAAGTAGCCGAACGTCAACGTCGGACTCGGAACGTGATAATGTACAATTTAATTGAAAATGATGAAAACGATACTGATCGCGATCTAATCAATGCATCGAATGTAATTAAAGAAATTTCGAAAGTTTCAACCGACGGCATCAAAGTAGTTCGTTTAGGACGAACTCGCGCGCCTGGAAAATCTCGACCGCTAAAAATTATATTTAAAAACAGCGATGATGCAATGAATGTACTTCGTAGCAATAAAAAACTAAAGGAAGTTCACCCTGAAATGTTAGTACGTTCTGACCTAACAAAAATGCAAATGGACCATCTTACTAATCTACGTAAAGAATTACAAGATCGAATTGATAAAGGTGAAAAGGATATTACAATACGGTATATACGCGGTGTTCCGCAAATTACCGATCTAAAACTAAAACCAATTAATAGTCAAATATCAGTTTCAAACTTATCAATATGTTATCAAAATGTTAGAGGTTTAAATTGAAAACTAATGACTTTTATACAAATTTATTATCTGCAGATTGGAATGTAGTCATTTTATGTGAAACTTGGATACAAGATTGCGTCCATAGCACGGAACTTTTAATCAAAATTATGCTGTATATAGGGCGGATCGTAACTTGAATGCAACTAACAAAAAAACAGGAGGAGGTGTACTAATCGCAATAAATACTATCTTTCAAGCAACAAAAGTTGAAATACGCACAACAATAGCAAATATTGATATGATATGTGTCAGCTTGCGTTTATCGGAAGGATTTGTTTATATAATTGCTGTTTATATTCCTCCAAAATTATCTCTTGCGGATTATATGCAATTTTACACTGACTTGGCGACAAACGAAGTTCTGCTCTCCAGTAATATTTTAATTGTTGGTGACTTCAATATTCCTCGTCTAAGTATGAACGACAATAATTGTCAATTAGTCAACGAATTTAACAATTTTATACAATTATTAAATCTAAAGCAATTTAACTATGTATTGAATTCTTCAAATACGATACTTGATTTAGTTATTTTTAGTGCTGATAATGATGTTGTAGTGATGAAAGATGACAACTCCCTAGTCAAAGAAGATCCATATCATCCATTTCTAAGTATAAATGTAAAAATACCAAGTCAAATTAGTATGGTCGGACTAAATACTAATTATAAAAAATTTAACTTTAGAAAAGCTGATTTCGTTTCAATTTATAGAAAGTTGGGAACAATAGATTGGAAAATTTGTATGACAAACAGAGATCCTACCTATAATCTAAACGAATTTTATCAAATATTAGAAGCAATTTTCAATGAGTTTGTTCCAAGAAATAGAAGTTCAAATAAATATCCAGTTTGGTTCACTAAATCAATTATTGATAATATTAAAAGAAAACCACTCTAGAAAAATATACCTAAAAACTAAACTTGAAAGCGATAATACAAAATACAAAACTCTTCGTCAATTAGTGAAAACTGAAATTAAAACAGCTTATAGTAAATACATACACAATTGCAATGTGAACATTGCAGATAATCCTAAATTATTCTGGTCGTTTGTTAATTCAAAAAGGATGTAGTTCTATTCCATCACTGATGAGCTTTAATGAAGAACGTATTACTAGTGGCCAAGCGATTGCTGATGCATTTAGCGAATATTTTCGCTCTGTGTACATTGAGGAAAATGTGTCCGATACTACTGCTTTTGGTGAGTATTACTCACACGGTACGTTCATCAACAATTATGTTAGTAATTTAACTACTGTGACTGTTACTGATGTTATTAATGTAGCTAAGGAAATTAAAAATAGGCGGCAGGGCCGGATACTATACCGCCATATATCTATAAGGGTTACATAGAATTTCTGGCCCCACCTTTGGCTCATATTTATAACCAGTGTATAACTAAATGTGTATTTCCTGCTCAATGGAAGCAATCCAAAATCACACCGCTGCACAAGAGTGAAATCCTCAATTATAAAAACTACAGACCGATATCGATTCTTAGTGTGCCCGCAAAAATGTTTGAAAAACTCATATACCAGCATATATATAACCAGGTAAAAAATTTAATCTCTCCAAGACAGCATGGATTCATACCAAATAGGTCGACAGTAACTAATCTGTCTTGTATTACACAATACCTATCTGAAAAGATTGATTTATCGCTGCAAGTGGATGTCATCTATACTGATCTATCCAAAGCTTTTGACAGAATTAATCATGTACTCTTAATTAAGAAGCTAAATGATATGTACGGCTTTTCAGTGAATTTATGTTCCTTGTTAACAGATTATTTAAGTGGCAGATATAATTATGTGTCTGTCAATAACTATAAATCGAGAAAGTTTCTTGCTACATCAGGGTACCTCAAGGTAGCAATCTAGGCCCATTACTTTTCTGTTATATTTCAATGACATTGTGAATTGCTTAACTTTCTCAGAAGCTCTACTTTATGCAGATGACCTAAAAATATTTAAAGTTGTTAGTGATTTACATACTGCCAATGAACTTCAAGAAGACCTGAATAGCATAATGAACTGGTGTGTCATAAATAAAATGAACTTAAACGTGGATAAATGTTATGTTGTGTCGTATAACAGAAAAGTGACTCAGACTAAAACTTCGTACATACTAAATAATTCATTATTGTTAGATAAACACTGCATTTGTGACTTAGGCGTATGGTTCGATAATAAGTTTTTCAGACCATGTTGTAAATGTTCTAAAAGTGCTAGCAAATCATTGGGATCCATAATTAGATGTACCAAAGAATTCTCATCAACAACAGCATTTACAGTTTTGTTCAATTGCTATGTAAGATCGAAGCTGGAGTACGCTATCGTAGTTTGGTATCCCCATTATAATAAATATAAACTTATGTTGGAAAGTGTTCGCTACAAGTTCTTAAATATAAAATATTACCGTGAAAATGGTATATATCTCCATCATCAGCATAGCTATCTAAATGATCATTATAAAGAAATTCCTACGATTGAACAGAGGAAAACAATTATAATTCTTGTTACTTGCAAAAATTAATGTTAGGAAAGTAGATAACCCGTATATACTACAAAAATAGGAATAAAAACACCTCGAATCAACAGCAGAATAAAAGTTATTTCTCAGTTCCTAAGCCAAACACTAACTGTTTACTGAACTCTCCAGTCTTTAAAATGGTAACCTTATATAATAAATTGCCTACCGAGGTAGATTTGTTTGGTCTAAATATATTGCAGTTCAAAAAATATTGATGCCTATTATATTCGATATTAGGTAAATAATAGTGTGTAACTAATTGTTTAAAATTTTATTATACAATGTTACTTTCATTTCATTTTGTATCTGATATGTATTTTCTTTAATGATTACTCTGTAATTGGGTTCTTGTACCTGTAGAGTAATAAACATTATTATTATAAACATTATTATTATTATATAACACAAAGTATGGGAAACATATTATCATTGAAACCCAGAACTTTAAGTGCATACTTACCTTAGGATTTTATGAATAGTTCAAAAAGAAGATCGCATTGAAAAGTTTAAGCAATATCTGGTTGAGAATGACGCATTACCAGCACCGGAACTGTAGGAAAGATGACTAATTTAACATTTATGTAAAAAAATAATAACATATATATCTATGTATAATTGTTTGGAAATAAATTATATATTTTTGTTGCAAAAAAGAAAGTCTTCTATTTTTGATTAAATGAAGGGTATATCATAATGAAGAGAGCTGCTATTGATGAGACTAAAAAAATGTGGTGTATAATAATATGGTGTCTGCAGCTATATTGGCTAAGCTCTTCAAGGTTAAGATTTATTGGTATCATATTACAATTCATACCAACCAAAGCAATATCTGGTTGAGAATGACGCATTACCAGCGCCGTAACTGTAGGAAAGATTGCATTAGCGCATATACAACACGCTAACGAAGACAACCAGACAAATATAGAAAAGTAATGATTGTTATAATTGATGCAAGGATTCAAAACAGCAAGAAATATATTTACACCTAAGGAACTAGCGATATATAATGGAGAGCAAATTGCTCAACGTATTCAAACCCCATTTCCATGGCACACCTTGGATAGTGAATTTCAAAAGCAAGCTAATTGGTTAATTCACAACCACCACTTTATCAAGTGGGAATATGGATATTTCTCCATGTCTATTCCTAGTTTTGGATTGCATATCAACAACAGATGAGGTGTACGTTAAAGGACGGGAGAAAGCCACATTTTCGGTGTTTACAAAATTTAAAAGAATATTTGATAAAGGTTATATACCAAATTGGTCTAGTGAACTTTTCAAGATTGTTAAAGTGCGTTAAGGAATCCGGTCACGTACTTACAAAACAGGGACACCTATTTATAGACAGGAACTGCAAAAGGTTAAATATCCCGATGTGTATTTGGTGGAAAAGGTCATTTGACGTAAAAGAATAAAGTGTACGTAAATGGTTGGGATTAAAATAATATTCATGGATCGATGATGATGATGATGATGATAATGTTTTATTATTATTGTAAGGCAATAATCTCATTTATAATTCAATGATGCCGGTAAGAACAACAAGCACTTTGGAACACTTAAATTACTGTAGAAAGCATTACTATTGGTTTAATAACGGATATAAATGTCCTGCTTGTATAGGTACCGACTAGTATGAATATAACTTATTGTAATATAGTGTACTTAAGGAACTAACGTAGTGTAATTTCTGTAAGAATAATAAAAAAGACCAATTGTAATTTGTATTATTTATTAAAAAAACATACTGATACATAAATATTAGGCCTAAAGTGTTTATGGTCCCAAAAATAAACTGCTTTCAGTCTACAGAAAACAGATATTCTGAGAAACAGCTACCTGTTTTGAGAAACGGGTACCGGTTTTAGGTCTGTTTTGAGCTGTTTTCGGAAACCGGAAAGCTGTTTTGAGCTGTTTCTGCCTGTTGCTAAAAAATAGGTATCTTTTTGAGCTGACTGCATCAAAGTTTATGAAAACAGGACAGAATTTGTCAAAAAAATGGATCTATCTGCATTGAACGGTAGCACTTTCTGTAAATCCATCACGAACGTAAAAGACTTGGAGGTGTGTGCAAAACATAAAGTGATTATATGAATACCATCGACATAAAGTATGGTAAACATATTATCATTGAAACCCAGAACTTTAAGTCCATACTTCCCTTACAATTTTATGAATACTTCAAAAGAAGATCGCATTGAAAAGTTTAAACAATATCTGTCTGAGAATGACATGTAGATTACCAGCTCAGGAAAGGCAACTAATTTAACATTTCTGTAAAACAAAAAATTATAATAACATATGTCTATGTATAATTGTTTGGAAATAAACTATGTATTTTTATTACAAAAATTGTCTTCTATGTTTTGATTAAATGAAGAGTAGGTACATCGTAATGAAGAGAGCTGCTTGGGTAAAGGACTGGAGTTATGATTTATTAATGGAAGCAATTGACAACGTTTACGTTACATATAATTGTACCATTTGCAAGATACAATTTTTCATGCAAAACTTTTGTATTTTCAAGAGACACCATCGTTCCTCGAGACTAGCGTGATTAGAAAATTACACCTCAAGTGGAAGAAGAAGAAGAAGAAAACATGTAGCGACTACGACCGACCCTTATTTTGAAAAAGGATGCATGTTTATAATAAAAAGGCTTCCCGGGATTGCATGATTCAGTAAACTTTTTATTGCTAGAAATGGTGAAAGTAATAAGAATGATAAAAGAAAAAAAATTAAGTATTGATGAGAAAGGAAAAGACTCGAGGTGTTAATTAAGGAAATAAAAATTGAGGTAGATTTAGAGCTGTATGAGGTAAAAAGAAAATGATGCAACTTGAGTGAATGTGCCATGAAATAAAGGTGCTTTTAAATAAATAATTAAGTGTATGTTATATTGCATAAAAAGGACTTCATTTAAAAAAAATGTGTGTAGAAGAAAGAAAAAGTGAAATTTAAAATGTTTCCATATGGAATTAATTGTATAATATATATATATATATATATATATATATATATATATATATATATATATATATATTTAAACGAGTTTCTTATCATGATTTATTAAATTATACAAATTATGTAGGAAGAAATGACAATAAACATATATTTATATTTATTTATAAATCACTAGTCCTTTACCCAAAAATTCCAATTTTGGCATGTAGAAAAAAGTAAGAGCGCAATAGATAGCAATCCAAAATTCTCAAAACTAAAAGAATGTGAAAAAATTTTCAAGTATTAATGACAAAGTTTGTAGTTTAGTATGTACAGAAAAGTTGAAACTTGTACAAATGAATAAATAAACACTTTAGTCCTTTACCCAAAATTTTAATTTTGGTATGTAAAAACAAACGCCAAAAATAGGAGTTTCAAATTCAAAAATGTGGAAAAACTTTGAACTTAAAGCGCTTTAAAATAAGTTTCCATATGGTTTTTTAATTTATATAGATATATATATTAAACGAGTTTCTTATCATGATTTATTAAATTATCCAAATTATGTAGGAAGAAATGACCCATAAAACTTATATTACAAAGAAAGAAAGAAAAAGGTCAATAACATTATCCTGTTATATGAAATGTATGTCAGCATTTCTGTATGTGTCTATTTTAAAATAAATAAATACACTCTTTTATAATATCAGATTAATTTTAACTCAAAATTTTGAATTTTGTATATATGCTGAATAAATAACAGCGCAAAGGATAGCATTAAAATAAATTTAGAATATAAAAAATTTCAAAACAGTCTTGTGAAAATAGTACATAAAGGTTGAAACTTGCGTACATTTATATTTATATTTATTTATAAATCAGTAGTCCTTTACCCAAAAATTCCAATTTTCGGCATGTAGACTAAAAAGCAAGAAAAAGATAGCACTCAAAAATTCTCAAAACTAAAAGAATGTGAAAAAAAATTTCGATTATTAATGACAAAGTTTGTAGTTTTGATACGTAACTGAACGTTTTAATTGCTTAATAAATCACAACTGATAATCCCAAAAATTCTGAAATTTCGTATACAGGTCCAATAAAAAGAGCGCCAATAATAGCAGTTTCAAAATTTAAAATGTGATAAAAAATTTGTTTTAATTAAAAATATGAAATTGAAAGTTGTTAATTGCTTAATAAATCACAACTCGATAATTCCTTTACCCAAAAATTCTGAAATTTCGTATACAGATCCAATAAATAAGGCCCAAAGATAGTAGTTTCCAAAATTTCCCAAAATGTGATAAAAAAAAAAAAATGTTTTACTAATTGAAGTAGTAAAACTGAACGTTGTTAATTTTAATAAATCAAAACTCCAATGTCCTTTACCCAAAATTTAAATTTCGTATACAGATCCAATAAATTAGAGCGCCAATGATAGAACTAAAAATTTGGAAAAAATTGAAGGTCCTCTTTACTATTAGAATATTAAACTTTTTCCCCAAATAAATCGAGCACCAATTGAAATATGATATAATAAAATAATAGTGTAACTAATTTGTATACAATAAAAAAAAAAATGAAATATTAAAATTAAAATTGTAACTAAAAAAAAAACATTTTTTAAGGTGTGATCTGAAAAATCATTTAAAAAAAAATAAAATAATGTATAGAAATACATACCCTCATCAAAATTGTTTCAGGTATGTCTTCATCCCTGAACAATATATATTTTAATCCCACATTTTTTAACCCACAAAATGGGTCCTGCCGCCATCCCATGTAGTAGGACTATATCATGCTAAAACAGAAATACTTAAAACTGAAACAACAACAAACATTACTCACATTAGGAAATATTTCCAATTTATTTATAACCATTTTATCTGAAAATCAAAAGTTAAAACATAAACATATAAATCCTACATCCCTCCTCCAACAAAATTTAAGTTTTCTACAATATAATGAAAACGTTAACTTTCAATAAAAATTTGCATGAAATGTACTTAAGTCATTACTTTAATTTTTTTTTTTTAACTTTTTTGGTTAAATGAACAAGCAGGAATGAACGTATATGGTTGACAATTATCAATTTATATTATAATCCAGGTGAATAACATTATTACTAAGTGTTATACGGAGCTTAACAAAATAGTGTGAAAAGATAAGAATGAGACAGCTTTGAGTTTGAAAAAAACGTTTAAACATGGCAAGAGCATCATAAATATGAAAAGAGAAAGAAAGAAAATTATTAAGTATTGATGAGAGAAAGAAAAGACTGAAGGTGTTAATCAAGAAAGTAAAAGCATTGAGGATAGATTTCAAATTATGTACCAAGAAATAACATTATAACCTTATCACATAAAAGTATGTTTAATAGTATCAAATAAAACCATATCAAATTATTTTCTTGTAAATTCAACAACTGTTGATATCACTAAACAGATCCAACTGTCAATTTTACGTTTCAGGTGTGAATACTTTATTTTAAAATAAAATCATTAGTTTTAGTATTTAGAAAATTTTGAACTGTTTATCTTTTTATTTTTGTCTATCTACAATAAATTCCTAATTTTCACTCTTAATGATTAAACTGCTATGTAATTATCAATATAAAACTGTTACAAAAAAAGGTGAACAACATTATGAAATTGTAGTAAACAATAAATTATATGTTAATAAATATACTTTTTATCATAATTATATGTTAATAAATATACTCTTTTATCATAATGCTTAATTTAAGTTAAAATCCTCAATTTTTTGTAGAAAAATAAATCGCAAAGGATACCAGTTAAATAAATTGGAATTTTAAAATCTACAAATGATGTATTCAAACATTTACAAACCCGTTTCAAAGTTGTAATGTAAATTGATGACATAAAATAGTTTTTGCTTAAAATTTTTAAAGCAAAATAACTTTAAAATAACTGCGTTCATTATCCTACAATTATTATTAACGCTGCCGAAAATTACAAGTCATGTTTTAAGTGTTGTTTTTGAATTGGGTAATTTAAAGAGCATTTAGATACATTAAATGGATAAATTGCATGCATATGTTTCTTCTGAGCTTACGTAAGTACAAAATGTTTTAAGTTTTTGTTGTTTCAAAATGGAATTGGCTAATTTAAGGTAAAATTTTGAAAAATCAAAAATTTTCTAAAACACAATTGAAAAAAATTTTTTTCAGAATTAGGTGAAAATTTAAATTTTAAGAATTTTTTGGACTTTATCACATTTTTTTTTGTTTTGGGAAATTTTTGAAACTGCTAATTTCTTATTTATGGATCTGTATACGAAATTTCAGAATTTTGGGTAAAATTATCGAGTTGTGATTTAAATTCAACGTTCAGTTTTTAATTTAATTTCAAATTTTTTCACATTTTGTTTGTTTTGGAAATTTTGAAACTGCTATCATTGGGCTCTTTTTATTGGATCTGTATACGAAATTTCAGAATTTTTGGGTAAAGGATTATCGAGTTGTGATTTATTAACAATTCAACGTTCATTATTTTAATTGGTAAAACAAATTTTTATCACATTTTTTTTTGTTTTAAATTTTGAAACTGCTATTGGCGCTTTATTTTGGACCTGTATCGAAAATTCAGAATTTTTGGGTAAAGGATTATCGAGTTGTGATTTATTCAAAATGGATATTTACTATAACTATCATTACTATCACTATTGTAATTACTATTCACTTTTAATTTTAAATTACAATGCACCTTATTTCATGGTACATCCACTAAGTTGCATCATTTTCTTTTTATCAACTCTAAATCTATCCTCAATTTTTTCCGTGGTAATGGATCATATTGTTCCAGAAATTCTCTCGATGCGGCAGTATTGAGTACAATAGAATCGGTCGTAGTCGCTTCTTCTTCTTCCACTTGATGTAATTTCTTAATCACGCTAGTCTCGAGGAACGATGGTGTCTCTGAAAATACAAAAGTTGTGCGTGAAAAAATTGTATCTTGCCAATGGCACAATTATATGTACGTAAACGTTGTCAATTGCGTCCATTAATAAATCATAACTCAGTCCTTTAAAGCAACTCTCTTCATTTGATGTACCTACTTTCATTTAATCAAAAAATAGAAGACATTTTATTTGTAATAAAAAATAGTTTATTTCAAACAATTATACATAGACATATGTTATTATAATTTTTTTACAGAAATGTTAAATTAGTTGCCTTTCCTACAGTTCCTGAGCTGGTAATCTCATGTCATTCTCAGACAGATATTGTTTAAACTTTTCAATGCGATCTTCTTTTGAAGTATTCATAAAATTTAAGGGTATGGACTTAAAGTTCTGGGTTTCAATGATAATATGTTTACCATACTTTTGTCGATGATATTTATAATCACTTTATATTTTACCTCCAAGTCTTTTACGTTCGTGAAGGATTTACAGAAAGTACTGTTCAATGCAGATAGATCCATTTATTTTTGACAAATTCTGTCCTGTTTAATAGCATAAACTTTGATGCAGTCAGCTCAAAAACAGATACCTATTTTTCTAGCAACAGGCAGAAACAGCTCAAAACAGCTTTCCCGGTTTCCGAAAACAGCTCAAAACAGACCTAAAACCGGTACCGTTTCTCAAAACAGGTAGCTGTTTCTCAGAAGTGTCTGTTTCTTAGACTGAAAGCAGTTTAGGTTCTCATTATCCAAAAATTTACTACGCAATGAATTGGGAAAATTATGAACATTTCACAATATATAACTGGATTCTAGAAAACGTTGAAAAGGTCGGGATTTCAAGGCGAACGGTTGGTTGAACAAGCGGACCTGACTCGGGAAGTGGCCATCAGTTTAATTTGAGGACTACATAAACACTTTAGGCCTAATATTTATGTATCAGTATGTTTTATTAATAAATAATACAAATTACAATTGGTCTTTTATTATTATTCTTACAGAAATTACATTCTACGTTAGTTCCTTAAGTAACACTATATTACAATAAGTTATATTCATACTAGTCGGTACCTATACAAGCAGGACATTTATATCCGTTATTAAACCAATAGTAATGCTTTTACAGTAATTTAAGTGTTCCAAAGTGCTTGTTGTTCTTACCGGCATCATTGAATTATAAATGAGATTATTGCCTTACAATAATATGCTTATAAACTACATTATCATCATCGATCCATGAATATTATTTTAATCCCAACCACTTTACGTACACTTTATTCTTTTACGTCAAATGACCTTTTCCACCAAATACATCCGGATATTTAACCTTTTGCAGTTCCTGCCTATAAATAGGTGTCCCTATCTTGTAGTAAGTACGTGACCGGATTCCTTACGTACTTTAACAATCTTGAAAAGTTCCTAGACCAATTTGGTATATAACCTTTATCAAATATTCTTTTAAATTTTGTTCAGTAGAACATTGAAACACCGAAAATGTGAATAGCATAAACTTTGATGCAGTCAGCTCAAAAACAGATCCCTATTTTCTAGCAACAGGCAGAAACAGCTCAAAACAACTTTCCCGGTTTCCGAAAACAGCTCAAAACAGACCTAAAACCGTACCGTTTCTCAAAACAGGTAGCTGTTTCTCAGAAGTATCTGTTTCGGTAGACCGAAAGCAGTTTAGGTTCTCATTATCCAAATGTTTATTCTTAGATAACATTTTAAATTATCTAGTTCTTCTTCTTCTTCTTCTTTGAAATACTCATAAAAGCGTTGAGGTAATACATGCGAATAAGATATGTCAGTTAATAAATCTTTATTAGAATTTCACTACAATTTTTCATATAAATGAATACTGAGCCAACGCACAGTGACAAGTGTTTTGTGTATGAAAAAACAGCATGGATGAAGTTTGGGTAAAGTATGTTGTTCTTCAAACACCGTAATGCTTTGTTTTAAAAATTTTGAATAAAATCAGCTTTCTCGTCCTTTAACGTACACCTCATCTGTTGTTGATATGCAATCACTAAGTATACTAGGAATAGACGTGGAGAAGTATATCCATATTCCCACTTGATAAAGTGGTGGTTGTGAATTAACCAATTAGCTTGCTTTTGAAATTCACTATCCAAGGTGTGCCATGGAAATGGAGGCTTAATACGTAATGAGCAATTTGCTCTCCATTATATATCGCTAGTTCCTTAGGTGTAAATATATTTCTTGCTGTTTTGAATCCTTGCACATCAATTATAACAATCATTACTTTTCTATATTTGTCTGGTTGTCTTCGTTAGCGTGTTGTATATGCGCTAATGCAATCGTGCAGTATTTCTACATGCTACATTTAAACAAATAGAACTGATTTTCTGGTTTACACACTATTACAATAGTAAATACGTAAGCGATTTTAATGTGCAAAAACAGTGCTTTTAAATATATATATATATATATATATATATATATATATATATATACTTTTAGAAAAACATGATGTTGAAGGAATGATATGTGATTATAAAATTTAAACTTATATAGAAGGGTAGACTCCACGAGGATACCGAGCAATACCGAGCATGCACAAAGTCAGTTACATTGTGATTGGTTAAGAATGCTTATTTTGCTATTCCTAAGAACCTTTAAGAGTCTAACATAAGAACTGTAATATGATACCTTCTCAATACCTTGTCAATAAAATTTAACCTTGAAGATTGGTTGGTATGAATTGTAATATGATACCAATAAATCTTAACCTTGAAGAGCTTAGCCAATATAGCTGCAGACACCATATTATTATACGCTACATTTTTTTTAGTCTCATCAATAGCAGCTCTCTTCATTATGATATACCTTCATTTAATCAAAATAGAAGACTTTTTTTTTTTTGCAACAAAAATATAAATTTATTTCCAAACAATTATACATAGATATATATGTTATTATTTTTTTACAGAAATGTTAAATTAGTCATCTTTCCTACAGTTCCGGCGCTGGTAATGCATCATTCTCAACCAGATATTGCTTAAACTTTTCAATGCGATCTTCTTCTTTTTGAACTATTCATAAAATCCTAAGGTAAGTATGCACTTAAAGTTCTGGGTTTCAATGATAATATGTTTCCCATACTTTGTGTTGATAGTATTCATATCAATCACTTTATATTTTGCACCCACCTCCAAGTCTTTTACGTTCGTGAAGGATTTACAGAAAGTGCTACTGTTCAATGCAGATAGATCCATCTTTATTGATTCGAGAACGCTTATGAATTATAGTTGACACCGGAACTGTCCTATATATTACTGCATCATGATGTTAGAGGGGAGAGTGCACTTTGATAATTGTATCGATAGGCTAATCTGCATCTGATGAGGATGAACTACTACCATCAAGAGATGTCATCCATTTTTTTACATCGTTGCAAAACTGATGCAATTGCACAGCTTTCAGTTCTTCTACAAAACATGTTCTACATATTTCCTTTAAATTTAAAAACTTTTCACATATCATTACTCCTTTTCATACTTTTCACTAGGATGTTACACTCGCTTCACTATAATCACCTCGCCCTTAAACCGCCTCATGTTCGGCATCGAATACTAATGCTGAAAATTCTTGCTTCAAGCGTTCCACCGCTGTTCTCAGGTCAGTTGCTTTGGTCCATTGCTCTTGAGCGTATGCCATCCACATGTTTTACACAACACTCACTACCCATTACAATATTTCCTTATATTGTTACTCTAAACGACCCCACTATGTTACATTAGTGCAGATATGAACCATCTCTTTGATTACCATACATATCTGGTTACGCGCATAAGCTACTTTCAACGATGATGCTGTCACTATACTTTTTAGCTGTAACGCGATCACCTTTTAGTGAGGACATGAACCGACCATTTTTAGCTATGATATACAGATCAATAACCTTTGACCACACTATTTTTTAGACTTCTAAGAATTGTAATATGATGATGACATTGCAGTTTCTATTTTTAGCTTCTGACCTTGACACAAATTTCCTTGTAATATGATGAGGATGGTGACATTGCAATTTCTATTTTTAGCTTGAAGTGGAGTATTCACCTTCAATGAACTCATGACCTACTTTTTATGCATAGCTTATGAGATCGTCATCGTCGTCGTCGTGACCTTCAAGTGGAGTAGACCTTGAAAATTCTATTCTTAGATTTATGATTACCTTGCAATTTCTATTTTTGCTTTTCACCTTGACCTTTTATATTTCTAAGAAATGTAATATGACCACCGTAGGTCAATAACCTTGACCTTGAAAACTATTTTAGATTTATGATTACCTTGCACTTCTATTTTTAGCTTTTCACCTTGACCTTTTTATATTTCTAAGAAATGTTATATGACACCACCGCAAGTCAATAACCTTTGACCTTCAAAACTATTTTTAGATTTATGATTACCTTGCAACTTCTATTTTTAGCTTTTCACCTTGACCTTTTTATATTTCTAAGAAATGTTATATGACACCACCGCAAGTCAATAACCTTTGACCTTCAAAACTATTTTTAGATTTATGATTACCTTGCAACTTCTATTTTTAGCTTTTCACCTTGACCTTTTTATATTTCTAAGAAATGTAATATGACACCAGCGTAGGTCAATAACCTTTGACCTTGAAAACTATTTTTAGATTTATGATTACCTTGCAACTTCTATTTGTAGCTTTTCACCTTGACCTTTTTATATTTCTAAGAAATGTAATATGACACCACCGTAGGTCAATAACCTTTGACCTTCAAAACTTCTATTTTTAGCTTTCACCTGACCAGCTCCAATATTTTAAATCTCCGCTTAAAGTTTGACCTTGAAAGAGCTCCAAAAGCTTGATTTCACCAACAGAGGGCGAGTGACTCAAAATTTAAATCCCCACCACAAGCATGTTTCAAACGTCCGTGAGACATGGAGCGTTCTGGCATAACAGAAAACTCACTTGACCTTGAAATAAATCCCATAAGATTTACATGGGTGACCTTGAACTGATCCAGGATCGGCCTAGTATTACTACTTTCCACATTTCCTTAGGTCTACCTTTATTTGCTTCTAGTTGACGTTTATAGTACATATACTTTTCTTTTCTAATCAGCTTAGTAACACTTTCTAGTTATTGTATAATCGAGTCCGTATTTCTCTTCATTTTTCAAAACCACATTTATACAAAGTGATCCAGATTGATTGTAGGGTTTGTAACTCCGCTATGGTCATATTGTTATCAAAAATGTATTATAACACTGGAAAGTGTAAGTTGTTTATCAAAACTTTCATCCGTTGGGGTCATGAGCGTGCGTAAATATGTATGTAAACTGTTAGAATTTGTTTCCTTCTGTTCTTGTCGTTTTATTTGTCTTTTATTGTTCCTAATTCATGTAAAACTATCTTTTCAAGACAAAACTGTACATACTTGATTGATTTATCTGGTAAGTAACAATACAGCACTCTGTTTAGAATAAAAATTAAATGCGAATAATTTTAGGTTATAAGTAGCATGTTTTCGGATGAACACAATAAGTTTATCTTGGAGGCTTATTTTCGATCTGGGCAACGAGATAAAGATGGTGTCTGGAAATATTGCTTGAGGAATTCCAACAACGGTTCGCCAACATTGACGTTACCTACGAACCATTTACACAGCTGTTGCTGTGGTCCAGACTTGTAAAAACTAAAATGCACCCGTACAAAATGTCTGTATTACAAGTATTTATGTCACTTGATTTTGAAAAGCGTCGAACGTACTGTACCTGGTTTGACGAAAATCTTAATAACAATCATGTTTTGGATATAACGTTTTTGAGTGACGGCTATATAAATTTCGAAAATTGTCGAACCTGGTCAACTGAAAATCCCCATCTATTTCTTGAAACTCCATAAAACTGGAGTTTGGATTGCCATATCGAGAAGGCGAATAATTGGACCAACTTTTTTAATGAAAATACAACACAACAATTAATTCCAAGACCTTTTATTTAACAACTGCGACGACGAGCTTGAAAATGGGTGGAGAAATAAAATACCAACATTCTTAAAGGGAGAAAGATAGCTTTGCCAAAACATAATTGAAGAAACTAGAAATATTGCTAATGTTAGAATTCATGTAAAGAGGGCGATTGGTTATTACCCACAAATATATTGGTTGATCCCAAATAGCATAAACTTATACCAGTCGCGTGGAAGATTCAGATATTCTATATATATACTAATATATTTCACCAAAGAATAGAATATTCTTAGCATTAGTGTTTGTCGCACGAAATATATTCTCCAGATATCTCACTGAAGTATTATGAGATCAGGGTTGTCCAACCTTTTCGATGGCGCCACATTTTAGTAGTAGAAACTGTTTACCGCAGTTCAAATACTGTACTTACAATCAAACAAAATGATGGATAATAAAGCACACTACATTTGAGTACTTTTACTGAGCTATAAATAATTAGTATTTATACATATCAATAAGAACATATGTATAAAACAACTAGTGTGATACTTGGCCTTGGATCTGCATCGACAATGTCTCGATATCTGGTGCAATGGATGTAGTATAAATTCTCAATGTAATCCAGATGTTCATCAGATATTCTATTTCGAGTCTTACTTTGGCGTGGTTCATTCTTGAATAGAGTTGTTCACATATGTAAGCTGCCAAAAGGGATGCCATGAAGAGAGAGTGATTATGTAACGTGGAAATTTGTCTCTCGGTAGATAAGATTTATAAAATTCAATCAACGTTACGTGGTCAAATTTGTCCTTTAGTTGCATATCAGATTGCAACTCGATGCATTCCATTTGAAAATTCGGTGGCAATGTATCTATTTATACCGAAAATGGAGTTGCAAAATACTAAAATAATGTTTATTCCTCGAAAATCCTAAAATCGTTGTGCAAAGTCCCATATCAAATCGAGGAGTAAACTCCGTATTTCTGCCCACTCAAAGGTTTATGTTCGGCCAAGGTATGGAAGTGCGAAAATTGTTTCCATTTATTTGTTCCTGCCATAACTTCAATTTCATTTGGAACGCGTTTATAGTTTGAAACAATGCACTGATGAGTTGATCTTTGCCTTGGAGACGGGTGTTTAATTCATTCATGTGCGCTGTTATATCAACTAAAAACGCTAAATCAGCCAGCCAGTTAATGTCATCAAGTTCTGGAACACGTTTATCTTTCGATTTCATAAACGTCTGGATTTCACTTCGTAAATCATGAAATCGTTTTAACATTTGTCCCCAACTGAGCCATCTAACTTCGGAAAAGTAGACGATGTCACCATAATCAGCGTCACACCATTTGAGAAAGTCTTGAAATTGACGATGATGCAAACCCTTTGATCTTATAAAATTCACAATCTTGACGACAGTATGCATAACATGGTCCATTCTAAAAGCTTTTCCGCATAAATTTTCCTGATGTATGATGCAATGATACTTCATCAAACAAGTGTTTTTCATAGCAACAGCATCATTTTCTAACAATTTTTGAACATAATGTCGTTTTACGTTATATTCTTTAAAAACATTTACAGATTCACGGGAAATTAAACAAAACGCCGAATTGTTCAGCTCAATGAAAAAGTAATCTTCTGTCCATTTTCATTAAAATTCGTTTTCATCAATCAATTTTCGTTTCTTTTGTACCGAGGTCATCCTACAAAATCGAAAAAAATTGAGACGGTAAAAGAAATATAGAAAATGAAATATTTTTTGAGTAGTAGGTACACTGGATACGTAACAAAGATGAAATAATTATTAACATACACTTACGTGTTTTCCAAAATAAACAAAAAACGGGATAATTCATTAAATAAACTAAACAACAATAAATATAGTCAACGCGCGAAGACAATTCAACTGTGCTCCTTTACATTAGAAATTCAACTGCCTACCTGCAAGTGAAGCAAAGGCAGGCGTGCAACCGTCTTTGCAAGGCACTATTAAAAGGCTAAAAATAAACATTATGCATTCCTCGCAACGCGACGACGTTGCCTGGTCACAGTGAGTTGCGCCGCATGCGGCCCGCGTGTTGACAACCTAATGTAGATATTCCAGGAATATTGAAGAAATATGATTGCGGTATTTTATGAAAAGATGCAGGAAGCAAGCCTAATATATTCTCAAGATATCTATAACTTTTATTGTTGGATATGATACGGATATATCTGATTGGACAGTTACCTTTAGATTTTTTATTTGAATTTCTGGGTTTTAATATTTAATTAATAAATTATTTAAAAAATTTTAATTATTAAAAAATAAAACTTAAAAAAAATTATTTTTTTACACAACTTAATAAATTACAATAACATTCTTTTAAATTAAAAATGGAATAATTTAAAAACGGAAAAACCTCTTTTTTAAAAAGGAAGGTTAAAAAATTTTTTAATCATTCCAAACAAGTTTAAATTAAATTTTGAACTTTGGTTTTTTTTTTTTCATTTTGTGCTTTTTAAAACATTAATTAATTTTTTACAAAGTTGTTGTTTTTCAATTATTAAAAAATTTTAGTAGTTATTTATCAAATGTAGCGTAAATGTGTAAAAATATTAATACACCTTATCTGTTCCATTTCAAAATAAAATAATTAACACAAAAATGCATTAATGTTAAACTTATTCACCACTTTTTCTTTTATCTTTCTGACGCTTTGAAGCAAGTAGCCAAATGTCTTTTCTTTCTGGCATTTACGTTATGGTAACAATAGCATAAGCATTAACTAAAACACTTGTGGAACAAATAAGCTTATCTTCCAATTGTTAATTTTAACAAATTCCTTTACAATCAATGATCCTATTCTTGAATAATTTTCCAAAATTCTCCAAATTAAATTTTTATTTGTTTTCCAATTTGGGAAACCTATTTTATCTGGTTTTTAAAATTTACATATTAACAACAACACATTTATAAATTTGTGTCTTAGTTATATGGTGATTGACTATAGAAATAATTAAAATATAATGTTTTGAAATATAATTTATCAAAGTGTTCAAATTACAAAATATTATTATTTAAGGTTTTCTAACACAATGATCTCTGTTTATATAAATTTAAACATGCAATTGGCTACATTTCTCGAAATAAGATGCCAACATTTAGTCTTTTATGTCTATAAATTTTTTAAGTTTAACATGTTTTGAAGTTTATTGATTGAATTTTTGGTAGTACCTTGGCATTACATTAATGGTAAGATTTTTCTTACATTTGAATTGCTAATTTCTTAGGCACTGTTTTTGAATTTAAAATATACAAGTATATACAATAAGTAATCAAAAATAAAATTTTGCTGAATTTGCAAAATATTTGGATCCGGTTGAATTTGTGTTGTCAAAGTAATAACGGTTACATTATTACTGACTAGACTTTTAAATTATTAAATTATTAAGGCAATTGAATATAAAATAAAATTTTACCCAACCAATATTTTAACAACAAACTATAACTACAGATTGCATTTGAAGTATAGTGGAAGTATTGGAAAAGAAGAACACTTTTTGTAAAAAATTAAGGTTAAAATTTTAATTTGAAGATAGTTTACCAATTAATGACTTGGTTTTTCTTAATAAACAACCAGGATATGAATCAATCTAAGGTTGCATTTATTTCAAATAAAATTTTTGAGTTTCTTTGACTTCATTGTAGCCGTATTAATCATTTACCTAGTGAGTCTTATCGATGAATTGAAAAGGCGACATAAGCAGGCTGTTTTAATTACCCGTAAAAAATACTTCTGGCTACAAATTGAATTGTATTGCTCTACTGGTTTCTGAAATTTCATCAAAGCTATTATAAATTTGATACATTTATCTTTTGGGTTAATTTTATTTACTATTGCTTACGAGGTTTTCGAAGTTGGCCATGCAGATGTCCAAATTATTTTTAATTCAAATTGTATACAATCTATGATTCTTTTAAATTTCACAAACCAACATAACCATTTTTAAATTTGTAACAAATTTGACCACAAATATAAAAGAATGTTAAAATTGAATTCTTGAAGAAGTGCACAAATAATTAACAAAAATTATTTTTCTAAGAAATCTTTGTGTAAAACAATAACTTGGCCATAACTACTAGTGATTTTTAAAATTTAAAGTTAATTTTCAATAGGAATGCAAATTTTGTAACGTTGCAAATTTTTGAGGTATTTTTCGGATTAAGTGCATGCGTAATATTTATCGTAGGGTCATATTTAATACGGGATTGAAGTATGGCAAAAATCAAAGTTTTTGGTAAATTTTTCCGCAAAAATTTTGGTGTTGCAATATGGTTCGTTACTAATAAATAATATTCTAGATTTTTTCATTTTGGATTAATTATTTAACTATCAACATAAAATTTGGTTAGCAACAATTTTAAAATTATAATTGACATTCATTGAAGGTTCTATGATTTTTCGGATTTAATTGTTTCACTAATTTCATCTAACATTTTATTTGAGGTTACTTTACACATTTGCCTTCGAAATAACAAAAGTACGACGTTAAGGTTTGGCATTATTTAAATTTTTAAAACTTTGAATTTTTGCATGAATTTCACCCGATAATAAAATATGTCAAGATAAATTACTCATCAACTTAATCCAAATAGCCTTAAAATTTGCAAGGGTTAAAATTTGGATTCCATGAAATATTTACTTTAATTTTCTAAAAATCACTATGGTTAAGTTGATGGAGCAGATAATTATAAAAATTCTATGTATATATCATAATTAATACATCAAACTAAACTAGTTTCATTTTAAACCCTTGTGCGCTCAAAAAATGTTCTAGTTTATTCAATTACAATTTGAAAGAAAGGTTCTAGAGCGTTTGGGAAATCAATCATTTTTCATATATGCAGTTTATTATTTTCGAATTAACTTAGAGGAATAAATGGTCGTATGAAAACAACACCTTGTGAATATTTTGTAAATTTTTGCATGCAAATAATAAAAACCACAAAACATTGGAGTATGGCAATAATACTATTTGGTAAATTTTTCTAGGAAACATTCTGTAAATTGCATTTAGTTGGTTTATATATATTTAATATATATTATATATATAATTAATAATTAAATAAATATATATATAAATATTTCCTTAGAACAATTCATATTTATAATATTAAATATTAATTTAATAAAATATATATTTTATATATGAATTTTCAATTGGAAATTTAATATTTCTTAGTCATCCTTTTCTTTATTTTTGAATTCAAATTGCATAATTGTTTAGAGCCCTATCACCTTTTCTAATAAGACATTTAATCTTCTGGAAAGTTCTATGGAAATTTAAAGTGTCCGGACCAATTCTTCAATATAATATATGCAAAAGATTATGATATTGGGGTTAGATATGTTCCATAAATATTTTTTTTCTTAATAACACTGAATAAATTATGAGATAATTATAAAATTGAAGTGATACATATCAAAATTGTATTACGTCATGAAGGCAAGGAAGAATGATAACAATTTTAAAAGGCCTGTAAACAAAATTAATTCGGTAGCTTTCATCATTTATCTCTGAGAAACTACTTGGAAAATTATTTGTAATATAATGCTAAATTCCTGGATATTTTTCTGTTAATGCAATATCTTTGCGGTTAGAGGGAAGCCAAACACAATTTTGTAAATCTTTTCACAACACCTAAAATTAGGTACATATAATCTAGGTATATCTGCTATTAAATCTAAAGGTAAGATTGAGTTGTATAACCAACATGAAAATTTGGTTCACTTTATTTCAAAACGTCTTAATAACATTAAAATTTGGAAACAAATTCGATATTAAATATCTTCCTGAACATTTTGTCTGAAATAGAATCTTTACATGGACACTTTTTGATATAGCCTCGAATTCTTTCCTCTGTTATGTTAGACCATTTTCTGCCTTTTCTGGATTTTTGATATTGTTACAAATTTTAGCGCCCTTCTATCGTTTCTAATTAGACCTGTGTTAAAAACATCACGGGCAAAGAAATTCTTAGATTTAACAGGTGGTTCTGACGAAATATATTTTGCGTAAAGTTTGGTGGGCATTTACGCCATAATTCCATCTTTAGTGAAGGACATCTTGTCCAGGGTTTTCAATTGCATCTTGTTATCATAATGTACGTCATCGTCATCTGGTGAATGAATCAAGAAATTAGGTCTAAAGACATTCAATTCTGTGGCCAAGATCTATTATAATAGCTATAAAATTATTTCGTAAAACATATAAGAAATTACCTAATTAATTTCTGTTCGGTGGGAAGCCATTCATATCTGAATCATGGTTATCACCATAAATTCGGTATGGCGTCATCCGTTCTGAAGCTATTAAAACTCCGAAGTAATTCTTGTTGTTCATAATCAACTATTAAATAAGTTTAATTGAATAATCATCGTTTTACCTAAAATTACAAATTTAGAAAATACTCTTTGTGTGATTGAATCTTACTGATACATCTTTTTGATATTTCTTTCCTGCTCCTAAATTAAATTCATTTTGGTATTTTTAAAATTTAAATTAATGTGCGTTTTTGACCCGTTACAAAAAATAATGGTAGAAAAACAAAAGATTGGACATTTATCTGAGTATACAAGCAAAACTTTTTTCCTGTAAACCAATTATACGCATATTAATTATGTAAAGGAATTTGTGAAGGGTTTTATGCCCTCTTAAGTGCATAAATGGGGATAGGACAGCAAGAACAAGTAAGTTTCATTGGGCAAGTGTGATTGAGTATGGAGCCATTGCAAAACTCACAAATCTAATATACGGAAACTCTATAGTGAAAGTGACAATAGCCAGTCAAAGTTCAAACGCAAAGGTATTAGTTTTAAGTGATTATTGATTAGGCTTTATTTGAAGTACCTTTTTCCATTGATCGATAGGATAATTCGGAAGAAAAGGGAAGCTGTACCAAATTAAACTTGTTGGTAGTTTTAAAAATGTAATTGGAAACGTAGGCTTACCAAAAAAGTATTGGTTTATGGATGAGTTTCTTATTTTCACTTTTCTGTGAGTCAAAATTATTTTGGCAAACCAATAACGATACAAAATTGGAAAAGGAATTTGTGAAGAATCTTGTGTCAGTTCAATAATGGGTAGATACGACACAATAAAATGTTTTGGGATGCTTACACGGAAAAACAAGAATGGCTGTTATTGCGAACTTGATCATAGATCAAAAGCTAATGTAATTAGATAGAAAATTTGATTAGGCTATGTAACCTTTGATAAACGAGGATGGCAGTACAGGCTGTACAAAATTAAACCTGTAGTAGATTACTAAATGAAAATTGAAACGGGTTATCTTGGAGAATATATGTTCGATAGAATGGTGCATTTTGGTCGAATATTTAATATTCAAGGAAAAGACACAAATTCGAATAAATTAAATTTTTTTAGGTTATACCTTTCTAAATTTATTTGCACACGAAACAGACGGCATGTCATAAAAAGTAGAAGAAATAAATAAATATATGTAATAGGAAAGAAAAATCTTGTGTATTTGAAATAAACGAATGGTGACATTATCTGTTAGAATAGTAAAAAACAGACTACTAATGAGTTTCTTAAACTAGTGCTTAGAATCCTTTTGAAACTATTTACTTTTGCAGAAAAAACTAAATTATTATATATATATTAAAATATATATATATATATATATATATATATATATATATAAAGTAAATATAAGTTACCAAAATAAATTTTAAGTAATTTGATATAAAACATAACTCAAAGTTGTCACATTATCGTAAAGAAATAAAAAAAACTGTTGGTTTCCTAAAATGTAGTATACCGAACTATTGCTTAAACTGTGTTCTATATATCACTCGTTAAAATTTAATATATATATATATATATATATATATATATATATATATAATAAATTATGATATAAAATCTCAAAGTTGTAATCTAAAAATAAAAACTGTTTTAAAAATATATAACTGAAATTATTTATATACGCTATTTAAAACTGTTTTATTAAGTAACTTAAATATAATATAATAAATATTTATATATATATATATATATATATATATATATATATATATATATATATATATATATATATATATATATATATATATATATATATATATATATATATATATATATATATATATATATATTATATATATATATATATATAAATAAAATACGATAAATATTAATTAATCTAAATAAATTTTAAAGTAAATTTATGATACAAAACATAACTCTTTTTAAAAGTTGTCACATTATCGTAAAGAAATAAAACTGTTGGTTCTCTAAAATGTAGTATACCGAACTATTGTAAACTGTGTTCTATATATCACTGTAAAATATGAACAAATCTGATCATCAATAAAAAGTTAAAAGGCCATAAAGTAACCAGCGACGATATTGAAAACAAACTGCTTTATAGGTAAATATTTATCTGAAATTAATAGTGCGCTTGCACTTTTGTAGTTTTATTGTATTTTGCAAAGTGTATATATATATATATATATATATATATATATATTATATATATATATATAAGGTGAAACTCGATGGCCAAAACGAAAACAGCTGATTCCTCTGGCCAAAAGGAACAAAAATTGTTAATACAGGGTGTGTCTATTGTTGATGGTTTCAAGATGTTAACTTTTTTAATTTTTCTATTTCGTGGTCTTATTTTTAAATCACGCTGTATCTTCCAAACTAGAAGAGTTACAAGAAAACACATTAGGAGAAATTTGTAGAAGATGAAATTGCCTTAAAGAATATTGAATTCATTCGAGACAAACTCATCATTCAACATTTTTAATGACATAATGAATTCAGAAATGATTTTTCAAATCCCAAGACAAATTTCCAAGAGGAATATTTTTCCAATAGAGATATTTGATACATGGCCGATAAAGGAAAAGTTCCTTTTTCATAAGCTTCACAACGATATGAAAAACTTATGGTTGACGTACTAATTACTGAATTGTTACAGGAATACACTCAGGAAAAACTTTTAGAGCATAAAATTACCTTCAAAAATATGGTAGTGTAGATGAATTGACGATTTGTCCTCACTTTTCAATCAATCTGTACATTTACGGCAAAAATACGTCTCCTTTACTGATATCTTTTCATCACCGTAGCAACGACTTGACATTAGTAAGTTAGTTGTCAAAATTTGTTTGCTATTACAGTTTTGCTGATTTCAATACGAGTTCTTTCTGTTGTAGTGATATTGTAATTTAGTTTTGAGTCGTTCTTGTTCTTGTTATTATTATTGTTCTTGTTCGTGTTCGTGTTTTCCTTCCTGAGTCATGTTTTCAAATGAAGAATATGCCGATATTCATTATTATTATGGTGTTGCCCAAGGAATGCGAGTGAGGCTGCTAGACTGTATGCACCTGCTTTCCCAAGAAGAATTCATCCAGAAAGAGGGTGAGATCTGGAGATCTTGGAGGCCACGCCACTGTACCACCTCTTCCAATCCAACGTTGGGGATAATGTTCGTTTATCCAATCTCTCACACCTCTTCCGTCGTGGGCAGGACAACCATCAAGTTGAACCCACATATCTGCTCTTGTTGCCAATGAAATCTCCTCCATCAATTCAGGGAGGTTTTCTTGAAGGAGACTAAAAAAATTCACTGAATTGACTCTATCTGGCAGAATATATGGACCAATAAGTTGGTTGTTGAGTAAACCAACCCAAACATTAACTTTGAACTGGTGTTGAAAGCTATTTGGTCTCATAGTATGTGGGTTCTCATGTGCCCAGACGTGCGTGTTATGGATATTGAAGATGCCTGACCTTGTAAAGGTGGCCTCATCCGTCGACAAGATTGCTTTTTGGAAATCTCGATCATTCCTAACTGAATTGAGATACCATTGGCAAAACTCAATCCGCCGACCTAGATCTCCATCTAAAAGTTCTTGAACTCCCGTCACGTGATACGCACGTCTTCCGTCAGCCTTAAGAGTTCTTCGTATTGTTTCTCGTGGCATCTGCAATACATTGGATGACCGGCCAAGCTAGTCTCAGGATTTGCTTCGAAATGCTGGATTACGTCGTCAATCCTCTCAACATTATGAAATTCCTCTTGATCTCTTAGGATCCTAAAGATCCCTCTCTCTTAGAGCAGTGTGTACTGAATACTCTCCTTTCTGGATGAATTCTTGGGAAAGCAGCTGCATACAATCTAGCAGCCTCACTCGCATTCCCTTGGGCAACACCATAATAATAATGAATATCGGCATATTCTTCATTTGAAAACATGACTCAGGAAGGAAAACACGAACACGAACAAGAACAATAATAATAACAAGAACAAGAACGACTCAAAACTAAATTACAATATCACTACAACAGAAAGAACTCGTATTGAAATCAGCAAACTGATAGCAAACAAATTTTGACAATAACTTATAATTCAAGTCGTTGCTTTAGAAAGTATCGTAAAAACATAAAATTGATTGAAAAGTAAAATCGTTTCATTACTCTACCATATTTTGAAGGTAATTTTATGTTAAAATTTTTGAGTGTATTCCTGTAACAATTCATATTAGTAGTCAACCATAAATTTTTTTCATATCGTTTGAAGCTTATGAAAAAGGAAGTTTTTTATCGGCCGTATCAATTCATTGGAAAAATATTCCTCTTAAATTAAAAAATTAAAATAATGGTGGCACTTTTGTATGTTTTATCGTATTTTGCAAGGTACTTTCTACACACTGTGTTTATATATATATATATATATATATATATATATATATATATATATAATATATATATATATATATATATATATATATATATATATATATATATATATATATTAAGTTAATATCTTAAAAAATAAAATTATTAAAGCTAAATTTATGATATAAAACATAACTCTTTTTAAAAGTTGTCACATTATCGTAAAGAAATAAAAAAAACTGTTGGTTTCCTCTAAAAGTGTAGTATACCGAACTATTGCTTAAACTGTGTTCTATATATCACTCGTGTAAAATTTGAACAAATCTGATCATCAATAAAAAAGTTAAAAGGCCATAAAGTAACCAGCGACGATACTGAAAATGCGGAAACTGCTTTATAAGTAAATATTTATCTGAAATTAACAGTGCGCTGTATTTTTTTATTGTATTTTGCAATACTTTCTAACACTGTATATATATATATATATATATATATATATATATATATATATATATATATATATATATATATATATATATATTAGGTTAATATCTTAAAAAATAAAATTATTAAAGCTAAATTTATGATATAAAACATAACTCTTTTAAAAGTTGTCACATTATGTAAAGAAATAAAAACTGTTGGTTTCCCTAAGAGTGTAGTATACCGAACTATTGCTTAAACTGTGTTCTATATATCACCTGTAAAATTGAACAAATCTGATCATAAAAAATGTTAAAAGGCCATAAAGTAACCAGCGACGATACTGAAAATGCAATGCTTTATAAGTAAATATTTATCTGAAATTAATAGTCGCTGTATGTTTTATTGTATTTTCAAGTATTTTCTCACACACATATATATATATATATATATATATATATATATATATATACATATATATATATATATATATATATATATATATATATATATATATATATATATATATTACTTTATATTGAACAGTGTTGCTATCTTGAAAACCATAAAATTACAATGTTAAATGGGACAATTATAAAAGGACCAACAAAATTTGAGACAAATCTTTAATAACTCTTACTGTTTACAATTTATAAAAACCAAAACATAAAATTATTAATTGTTTTGTATCTCCTTTATTTTAAAAGATATTAAAAATTTATTTTTTTTAATTTAAATTATAATTATTCTGTAGTGGTCAATTTTTTCAGTTTCGTCTATTTAGAAACATCAACATTTTTTTAAATACAGACCTGTTTTTTCTACACTAAATTAATTACATAACAAAATTATTTTTGGTTACCGTCGTTTCTAATTTCTATCCATCATCAAAAATTTAATGAACATTTCAGCTGAAATGTTGTGTTAACTAAAATTTCGGTGGATATCATTAGCTTTTTTAGTTTATTATTCGTCTATTGTTAACTATTTCTTTGTACAAAGAAGATTATTTTCTAATATGCAGATGAAGAAGAAATAGATCAATTATTAAATAATGTTTACAGATCCATTTCATTGGGTTTACCTACTTTGTTGTAATTGATATTTAAACTAACAAAAAGGTAAATAACACAATATTAAAAATGGCAAAATAATAAAGACTGTAGAAATTCTTTAAATATTCATTATGATTTTCAATGTAGGTTCGACTACTTAATTTTGTTGATTAAATGCCGTGAAATTCAAATAGTTGAATAAATGTCAATTACTTTGTCAGTTTCCAGCGTTTTTGAAGTGTTTAGTTAAATTTATTCTTAAATAATAATTATTACATTATGGTTCGTTACTGTAAAGAAAAACGAGATATGTACGATGTTTTTATAAAAATAATAGAAATGATTGAGTGCAAGAATAACGCAAATTTGTATCCAAATAGGAATCGATTTATGCGGTATCAAAAGAATGAAATAGGTGTTATTTAAATTAAATGGCACATCAAAGAAGAAATAAACAACATAAATTGTTAGCATTAGTACCGTAAATCAGAAAATTCGACAAAAAGAATGGGATATCAAATCAGGAGTTAAGATATTGAAAAAGTAAAGTATCATGATTATAAACCAACCAGTCCAGACGTTACACAGAGATGATCCGCCCGTAGACTGACATTTTGTAACTGGTTTAGACGTAATTGAAACAACAGGTTGTTCCATAAAATATTTATGGTCAGACGAAAGTCATCAAATTGGGAATATTTAATAGAAAAAATAAGCAGTATTACGCAACAAAATCATCTTACTCGGCATGCGGCCTCAGGTAAGATTTTCATAAAATGTGTTGTGGCATTTGGCAACTTGTAATAGGCCCAAATTTATAATAATTTAAATGATAATACTCAACATTAAAAAGTTATTGAAATGCCATTATTGGTTCGACAAATGACATGGTTTATAAGATGGTTGTGGGCCCATAATGCTAACAGAGTTCAAATTAATCGTCAATTTTAAATGGATCGGAACAGAGGTAACAGAAAGTGGCCAATCTTGTCTAAATCCTGTCGATTACTTTTGTAGGTTACTAAAAATGTATGATAATGAGTTTCAAAGACCAACGAACTAAGGGCTCAAATTGCTTTCGAGCAAATAGATCCAGATATGATTGCTAGGGCAACAGAGCATATGGTGAAAGAACGCGACTTTTGTTGAAAGTGGCCATTTTGAACAATTTTTATAAATTTATTTTGTATATTTAATTATTTAGTTTGTTTCTTAATTATTATAAAATTACAATAAGAATATTATTATTTGTTTAATTTTTGGATTCAATAATTTGTGCATAATAATAACCTTGTTTCTTTTGATAAGCACTATCTTAACACGGTTTTCAATTAACAAACAGGTACGGCTTCAGCTGAAATGTTCATTAAATTTTGATGATGGATAGAAATGTACGAAACGACGGGTAATCAAAAATATTTTTTATGTGTGGTATTGTAATTAATTTAGTGCAGAAAAAAAAACAGGTCCGTATTTAAAAAAAATGTTGATGTTTCTAAATGAAGAAACGTTGTAAAAAATTTGACGCCACTGAATAGCATGTAATTTAAATTAAAAATTAAATGCAATATTTTAATATCTTTTAAAATAAAGGAGATAACAACAAAAATTTTTATTTCTGTAAAATCGTAAACAGAATTATTATAGATTTGTCTTCAAATTTTGTTGGTCCCTTTTATAACTTTTGTCCCATTTAAGACATTGTAATTTATGGTTTTCAAGATAGCATCTGTTCAATATAAAAGTAGCCACCTGTTACATATATATATATATTATATATATATATATATATACGATAAATATTAAGTTAATACCTTAAAAACAAAATTATTAAAGCTAAATTTATGATATAAAACATAACTTTTTAAAAGTTGTCACCTGAAAATGGAACTGCATTATAGGTAAATATTTATTTGAAATTAATAGTGCGCTCACTTTTGTATTTTTATTGTATTTTGCAAAGTATTTTCTACACACAGTATATATATATATATATATATATATATATATATATATATATATATATATATATATTCGGGAATTGGACAAAACAGGCTAGTTATTTTCTATTAATACGGAAAAAGGAAATAATTAGAATAATTTTATGCCATTACTTTCGTAAGACTTAGAACGACGTACAGTAAGTCGTTTGTTCATTTTCATTTTCTCAGGAAAAGCCAAATGACTTCTATTTATCCTGGTATGACAAAATTAAATTAAAGAATTTAAAAAGACAATTTCAAATTTTTCTTTCTATGCACAGAAATCACATATAAAACGGCATCTTCACTACTGCATAGTTCATGTGCCCAATTTTACAGGACAAACACTGAATCCATCCTTTCTCTTGGCAGATTTTGAAAAGTTCATTGCAGTTAACATGCAGGTCATCTGTTTCTTCCTCTGAAGAAGATTACAATTTCTTTGAGGTTTGCTTTTCATTCGATGAGGATGGTTCATCAAAAAGTTGTCTTTTTTTTTCTGTGCATTTTTGGATATTTAGTTGCTTTTGGTTCGATCTTTCTTCTTGGCTTCCTCAGCGGCTTCTAATTCATTTCATATGGGTGACAGCCACGTCTCCACCTTTTGTTGGTTGTTTCTTACTTTTGGTAATTTCACTATATCTGAAGGTGACACTGCGAATAATGTTAACTGCCCAGATAAATTTGATCAACTTCCGCATTCAATCTGGTCGCTCTTCAGGCAGTTGAACATCTGAAACGTTCTCTGATGGCAAGGGTCTGGTCTTTCTTGTTTGTGATCAAACAGATGATAAAGACATCCTGATCAATGGAAATATTCTTGGAAACCATTAATCGCTGTCTGCATAGACGCAGCTTTAACATAAGCTCTTCCATAGGCTCTATGACGGTCAGTCACGCCCAGGATGTTGCTGTAACCATTTGTCAACTTCTCGGCTTGTAAGTGCTCAGTGGACCCATGAGAGCAACACCAAGGCTGCAGTCTATGTGTCAATGGTGGGAAGCAGATAATGACCACATGATGGGCACGAGCTAGCAAAATCAGTTCGAGACTTTTGGTGTAGTGGCATGACCGTCGAGCAAGAGAAGAATAGGTCGTTCAGCATTGGGTTCGTTAGCTCAATGAATTTTCTGAACCAAAAACGAAAATTTCTTTCTGCATCCAACCGTTTTCATGGAACTGTGCGAAACTTCCAGGAGGTGCATGGTCCAGAAATTCTAGATTTTCTCGTTTTCTTGGGAAGATGAACATAATAGATAATTACCAGCTGCGCTCATTGCAACCGTAGCAGTTGTAATCGTTTTCTGCAGACGTCAACTTTCCAACTTGCTTTTTACCTCTTAGAGCAATAATTTTGACACTTTTTGGGGACCGTGGAAACTCCCGTCTCCACATTCCATATTCGGTCTGGTGCAAACTGAGTGTTGTATGCCTCAGACAGAAGTTCAAATGCTAACCGACTTATTGAAAACTGCTCTAGCTAGGGATGTTCTGGTGTCCTCAATGAAATTTCTGGTTTCTTTTAACAACGGAATAATACCAGCATTTCCCCTTCTTCTTTTCTTTGTTAAAATTATGTGGATATTTGTTCTCTCTGCTAGTTCAAAGGCTAGAGCAAGAGATCACCGATTCTAAAACCAAAAAGCCTTTGCCATATTCAAAATATGAGCAATAAGCTCCTTTCCTGGTCCTTTGAAAAAATTTTGAATCTTAAGTCCTAAAATCTCTTTTAGGACTTGGAAGATAACAATTCAGAAAATAACTGTATTAGCAATTACATCCATTAAAAGTTTAGCTTAAAACATTTTATTTTAAATTAAACGAAATGCTGAGAACTGATAGCACTGGAGAAACTCTGTCATGACACTTAACTCTTGGCTTTATTTAATTTTATTATTTATTTTTATTTTGCAATAAGCTAAGTATACTAGACTACATAGCCTAATACGAAAAGAATACAAGCTATCAAATTCAAATGGAATCATATTTTGTCCTGCTTCTTCAACAGTGGATTTTCCTTCTTTTATCTTTTTACGCTTTCAAGTGTTGTCTGGGAACACCAAACTGCTTGGATGCTTTAACGGACCCCATTGTGCCGAGAACACCTCCATCACGGCTTGCTGCATGGCTACCTCGTCCCAAGATTGTCTAGCGGTTTTCCTTTTATACTTGGAGTAAGACATCTTCAACTAAAAATAATTTTTAAATAATTAATTTTCGTCAATTATTTAATTTTAATTTTTACTATGAAAAGATCAACAACACAGTTCACAATTATAATATAGTATATTTTATTTATTTATTTATTCATTTAAATTTATTACTAAACCAGCCTTGAATGAATTTTTTTAATTTCGTGGTAATTACTATAAATATTAAGTGCAATAAAAAAACAAAACGCGTTTTGAATAATTAAATTAGGTTATATTAAAAACAGGCCGGATAAAACGGGATCCCCATTTTGTCAGACCCTGGCACATCCCGTTCTGTCCAACCACGCCATCTTCAAGAAAACGCGTTACCGATTGGTCAAGACTTAACCAAAATAATTTTCATTTAAATCATGCTACTAGTAAATAAGTTTATCTTTATATGATATATTACATTTTAGTTTTGAATAACACAGAAGGCACAATTCACAACTAAACACAATGAAAAAACGGTAATGGCTGCCGGCTTTCACTGGGCGAACAAACAAACATTCGGCAACAGCACGTTTCTCAAGCAATGTCGACTCCAACTGGAATAACAACTTCTCTATGAACAGTAGAAAGCAGTGAGATATATCACCGGCAGATGCCACCACCAGTTTGCTTCAATAAAACCCTGTTTTGTCCAACCTCCCGTTTATCCAACTCTCCCTATATATATATATATATATATATATATATATATATTAATTAATAATATTAATTTTGCCATCACTCCTAAACGGATTCCTAGAAAACATCTTCACCAACGTAGAATACGCCTTAAAAGATACAGAATCTACGGTAGCTGACGAAATTAGACTCAACGTAGCACATTCTTCAGAACTGCAAACTTCCCAAACAAAATATCACCAAACAAGACCTCCAAATGTTAAACCAAATGAAAATGACGACCAAATATTAATACTACCTGCTGACAAAGGAAACGCTACTGTCATTGTCAACTCTCAAGACTATCACCAAAGATGTCTGAACTGCTAACTTCTTCAGAATATAAGAAAAATCAGTGCAATCCTACCACTTACATAGAAAAACAACAAAATCTATCATTAATTCTACAAAATTAGACAAAGAAACAAAACAGAAACTAATTCCAAAGAGAAGAGTTCAAGAATCCCCAAAATATACGGACTCCCAAAAATACATAAGGAAAACTGGCCATTACGCCCTATCGTCAGTGCATTCAATTCTCCGACTCATGACCTTGCTCGTTATCTAGCCAAAGTTATTCAACCGATTTGTGAAAATGCTGTATCCTACATCAAAACTCTTATGATTTTCTACACAAACTCAAAATTGTACCTTGGCTCCAAATGACATTTTAGTTAGCTTCGACATAACGTCACTTTTCACCAAAATACCTATTGAAGACACGATGAAAATTCTAGAAGAAAACACTCAATAAACCAAGACATACTCAAATTGATAAACCACTGCATGCACTCAACCTATTTTACATACAAAGGACAATTCTACAAGCAAATTCAAGGAACACCTATGGGCTCGCCACTCTCTCCAGCTTTTGCGAATGTATATATGGAACATTTTGAAACCATTGCTTTAAATTCTGCAGATTTAAAACCTAAATGTTGGTTTCGTTATGTTGACGACACATTTGTAGTTTGGCCCCATGGAAAAGGAAACTTGAACCATTTTCTAGGACATATTAACAACATTCACGACAACATTAAATTTACTATGGAAGTTGAAGAAAATAATTCACTCCCTTTTTTGGACACCCTAATAACAAGACTTCCTAATGGTAAATTTACACACAAAGTTTATCGAAAACCAACACATACGAATAGATACTTGAACTCTCTCGCATCACCATCCTGGTCAATTACGTAGCGTTATGAAATCCTTGATATACCGCTCTTACCACTTATCTGACCAAAATTCTAGAACGGAAGAGATGAAGACTATTAATAAAATACTAGTTCAAAATGGATACAAAGATCAAGAAATATTGAAAATTACCAACTAAATAAGAAGACCAAGAAATAATACTTGTCAAACAATGAACGAAAGATTCCTGTTATTCTACCTTATATAAAGGAATTACAGACAGAATAGCAAATAAATTTCCCAAAAACGACTTCAGACCGGTATTCAAACCACATTCAACTTTGTCCCAACTTTTAAGAAACCCCAAAGACAAAGTTCCTAATGAAAACCAAGGGTGTATGAGATACCGTGCAACAACTGTCGAAGAACATATAGGACAAACTAACAGAATATATTGCGAGCCGATGAACACCAACTAGCAATTAAACAGCACAATCCTTCATCGTCTTTAGCTACATCATTTAGATACAGGACACCAAATTAATACCAACAATATCCGTTTAATTGCACCTCTATATACCTTACAAGAAAATTATTAGAGAAGCAATTGAAATTGAAAGAAGACCAAACGCCCTCAATAAACGAGATGACACTTCCAGAATGCCACAAATTTGGAAGAATATCATTAAACAAGTTGATTCTATATTTCAACCAACTCCAAATCTTCCAGCAATTTCAAACACTTATGCTGCAACTATTCAGGCGTCCCCACTTCTGCACCTTCTACATCACATACTAGACCAACTACCCGAAGTCAAACACACTCGTCCAGATTAAAATTAAATTAGTTACCTTGTTTCATATTTTGTACTTGTTAAAATAGTTACCTTATTTCAATTTCTGTAATTGTCAAATAAATTCTTGACAAAGGGAACAAAGGACGTTCCCGAAACGTTGAATTAATTTTTACGTTTATTTACACAAGTTTTAAAGAAAAATTGTCTTATTTAAACATGAATACTTGTAAATCTAAATAGAAATATATATATATATATATATATATATATATATATATATATATATATATATATATATATATATCGCTACCTCAATGCAACAGTGGATATAAAGAAAATAGTGAATTTGAGAAACTGCATTATTTGAAAATCGAGTTTACTTATTTTGATGTTACTTGAAACATGGTTGTATAAACCAGTTGTTTTATATTCATGAGTTGTATATTAGTAATACCCTTTAGTTATGATGGTGATTATAAATAAGGTTTATATTAACAATAATAAATGTTTATTGCCAAATGTCACTGTTACATTCAAAGTATTTCTATTTTTCAAGAAAGACCAGTGTTGCACAAAATAAATTTAATTGTAAATTGAATGTAAAAATTTACATTATTTTGTTATTTATACTAATAATGAGACAATTACATTAACAATGCATAGGTATAATAAAATATATTATAATAATAACAGTTAATCATCCGATTCAGAAGAGTTTGCAATAACATCTGATGATTTCAAGTTCAAATAAAGGCGTGATGTGCCTTTGAATTAGGTTGGCTGTGCAGAGCGATTCCAAATGCATTTTTCTTTGCTGAAATTTTAGGAGCTTCTCTGTAGCAACTATTTAATGTAACTTCAGCATGTTGTTTTCTCATTTTATGTCTAATGTACAGTTTTTGAATGGCATCTCTTCTTCATAAGACGTTTTATATAAAATAACATCCTTCTGGGACTTTTCCATTTTACAATCTTTACTTCATTCCATCGTATTTTTTCGTTATCTGTATTGATACAAAATTTTTCCCATCGTTTCTGAAACTTTTTCCAGTCTATGAAGTCATCAGTATGCATTTCAGACACGGTGTACGGTCCAGTTTCTTGGCTGCTTTAATTAACATGCTTAGCTCGAAGGCACAAAATTGGGTTGCGCTTTAAAATCCTAGATTTCTCTTTTCTATTACACTATGCATAGAATCACCCTCGTTCTCTGTGTACAACCAAGTACCTATGGTGACCGAATCAATGTCAAAATTCGTTAAACAGTAAAGGTACATACTAAACAAGAACCTGTTTTTATTCTGTCAACATAATTGTCGGAATAAAATATTGCAGCACTGGCTTGTTTAGCAATATTTTCTTTAATAAACAAAACATACAGGTGGCTTTTCATTTGCTCCCTTTTGCAAGTGCTTCATGCCATAAGTAACAATGCCCTTGTTTAGTAGCTAAATTAAATACCGTGAAATTAAAGATGTTTAACTTACTTTTATAAAAAATTGTGAAATATTTGCACAAAATGACAGCTTGTAAATCAAATACGCACGCCACGGTATTTTCGTTATTCTGAGCGAATATTTTATCTTTCTCTTTTTCTGTTCTGCTCAGCGAAACTACATTTCTGTGCTTTTCTTGATCTTCCTTGCAATTTTCTTTTTCTTCTGTAGGTTTTGCATAATAGACTTCACAAATTGAGCACAGGTCCTTTTTTAAAAACCCAATATTGAATTCGGTGTTAAAGGTCCTTTCATAAATAGCCTTAGTGGCGGAATTAATTTGCGACTCTTTGCATTTTCAAGATATAAACGATACAAGGTAGTTACATTTAAGAACCGTCTAAATACTGTCTTTTTGTGCGTTTGCGGCAATAGTGAGATTCGATTCGCGAAAACTGTTTATGTGATTTCTTACCATTTGCAAATCGTGTTCAGTAGTTTTTATGATTCTTATGAGTACCTTTTCTCTCCTTCAACAACACCAGTATCACTAGTTTTCTTTATAACGGTTGATATGGAGTTGTTTGAGATTACCAACGTATTTTAAAGAAAGTCTTACAAACTCGTTTCTTTTCACCATCTTTTCAAAATAATAAGCGAAATTATTACAACGTTTTGCAGTCAATTTTGGGAAGGAACTGTACGGATACATTTAGAATATAGTCTCTTTGTCGTGTTTTATCAGCCAAACTATAAAAATCTTTGTGTAATTTTAATCTATATTCTTCAGAAAAATGTTCTATGCATTTAAACGTGCAGTCTTTACAGGGCGGTTTTAAAGATTTTGCACTGTGGTATTTACCTAATCTAGAAACATATTCGTCACCAGAATTAATTTTCAACTTTTAATATTTCGCGATTTTTCTGTGTTACAGGTACGTTTTTGCTAGCTTTCTCCTCGCTATTATTAGTGATTTCTGTTAATTCACGGAGTTGTTCTGAGGTTTCCGGTAGTTGTAAATCGTTTTCTGATTCTGATTCAGTATCTGGCACGAAGTCAGGATCTACATCTGAATCATCTATAGGACTATAAAACTTGAGATCTTCGCATTATTGCATAAATAAGACATGGTAGTTACTTGTTCACCAACAGGATACAGGGTTTCAAGATACGGTGTTGTAATTTCGTAATCGGTCAATTCCTGATTATGCTGTAGTATCATATCCTTTACCGTTCTTATCTGATGGACAGGCTCTTTATGGAGGATTTATGTTGAACGTTATTTTCACTGCAACGATGCTTGTACTTAACCTCAATTTTCACCGATAAAACTATAAGTATTTACTTACCGGTGGATCTCTGTTATTTGCTAGTGCTAAATCGACCAGCAGCTTTCTCTTGAATACATAATTACCTCTGCTGATATTATTTTATATAATAAACTTGCTAATAAAACACACAACCACTAACACAGATGACTCACTAATCAGTTTGTTGTGAATATTTATGAAATAACACGAGCGACTTAATTACTATCTCAGTGTTGCATCAGAATTTCTTGTATAAGCAAATAAAATTTCAGTGTAACACTGGGATATGTTAAATGTCCTGTGTAGTATTGAAATGACAGAATTTTAGTTAATAATTCACACTGAGATATCAGTTATTCTCAATTAACGAAGTGTGATAAATTTTATCCCACTGTAGCAGTGGATAGCTTGGACAATACCATAATCTAAGTGCCTAAATATCCCAAAATGAGAAAATTTCAGATATCACTGTTGCATTGATAGCGATATATGATAAAAATTAAGTTAATACCTTAAAAATAAAATTATTAAAGCTAAATTTATGATATAAAACATAACTCTTTTTAAAAGTTGTCACATTATCGGAAAGAAATAAAAAAAACTGTTGGTTTCCTCTAAAAGTGTAGTATACCGAACTATTGCTTAAACTGTGTTCTATATATCACTCGTGTAAAATTTGAACAAATCTGATCATCAATAAAAAAGTTAAAAGGCCATAAAGTAACCAGCGACGATACTGAAAATGCGGCAACTGCTTTATAAGTACATATTTATCTGAAATTAATAGTGCACTGGCACTTTTGTATGTTTTATTGTATTTTGCAAAGTATTTTACACACTATGTATATATATATATATATATATATATATATATATATATATATATATAACCTTTAACTTAAGCCAAAGTATAACAACAATTATTAAAAGGCGTCAAATTGTAACATTAATAGCGGCTCCAAGTGTATAAACACTAAAACTGGGCCAACTTATAACATTAAATAAAAAGCGATGATGTAATATACCATTCGTAATTGATCAAATAATTTAATTAATATAAAAATTACCTTTTAATAATCGCTACTGCCGTCGGCTCATCGGTAGATGAATATAAGGGTGGATTCTAATAAATAGTTTAATTAACCTACCTGAAATGCTAGTTGCTTCTTTTCTGCTTGATTATTTTCACTTAATTCCAAAATGTTATGAAAAAATTATGAAAAAATAATAAATTCTCGAGCGCCATGTTGTCTTTCTTTTTTATATATCTATCTAGGAACAACAAAACCTAGTTATTGAATACTATAAACAATTAACACAAATGAAAATAAAATAACAAGTTATACATAAGTTTATTTAATATATGTTTGAAAACGAAAAATTCAGAAGTCATAAACTAAATTATAAAAAAACTTTACCTTTTAACGGTTCTGTACATACACTGTTACAGGTACTGTGAAGCAGAATGGTTCATATGGTGAGGTCAATGTCTTGCTTAGTTATCCTTAAAATATGGAATTTCCTTGAAGTTTAATTCGCCAAATTTATTTGTAAAGAATGTAGAACTTGCGTTGTAAAGGTAACTCAAGTAAAACTTGCCATTTAAAATAATAGTACTGTAAAATATTGACATACGTGCCATTAAAGATTATTAAGTATACAAATTAAGTGATTAAAAGGTGCGTACTTAAAAATAAGTACGTAAAAAAGTACTTAATAAAAAAAGTGCATACTTGAAAGTAAGTACTTAAAAGTGCCTAAAAAAGCAAAGGCTTTAGTTTAAAATATAATGAGAAAAAATAACTTACCACCAAAATTCTGATGGCACCAAAATAAAAAATTAAGTAAAAATCATGCTTATTGCTGTTAACATTCAGCATTAAGTGAATTACAAAAAGTTTTCCGAATAACTGAAGTGTATTTCCCTAAAATCCTCACGCTTGCGCGAATACAATAATATAAATCCAATTTTTAAGAAAGGAACTAAAACTATTTATGTAATATTACACCCAAAAGATTTGTTCTAGAAAATGCCAATTAAATTGCCATTCTCAATTCTACATATTAATAATTAAAACTTTTCTAATATTACGCCAAATAAATGAACGATCCTTAAATTAATGTACTTTTAATACAACCACAAAAGGTTGTTACAATATATATATATATATATATATATATATATATATATATATATATATATATATATATATATATATATATATATATATAATATTAATATAATTAACATATAAAGATTTAAATATAAATCTGATTTTGAGCCGATTTAACAAACATATCCATATCGTGTTGCCGTTTTTTGAGATAATGCACTTAATATTTCTTGATTTTTGTTTTCTGCAAATATCAATGTACAAGAGTAACAACCGTCTTATCAAATTTATACTAAGTTTTTTATTCATATAAAGTGATTGTTCATATTCTTTTATCAGAAAAGCCTAATATGTCTTTGGTTCTTCTAGAACTTCTTAAACATGAAAGTTTTAATTTGTAAAAAGCAATCACTAAAATTCAAACGTGGATTTAGTCTAAAATCTTTCGTTATTTTTTTAAAAATTTCAGTAAAACTTCTTTGGGCAATGGTCTTTAAGATAGCATGAATAGATTTAGAAAAAATTTTACAAATTGGAAAAATTGAATTTAATTACCAAAATTAGACGCATTCCTTAAAACGTAAAATAGCCCTTCATTATTTAGTTTAAATAGTTTAAAAAAGCAGATTTTTGAAAATGTTTTGATTATCATAAGTACTTGAGTTTACAGAAACTGTTTCTGAATTCAAGATTTCTTTCACTACTAACACTGGAATGTAAAATTTTCTTAGCAAAATCGAGTTTATTTTCAAGTGAATCTACATTGCTAATTAAAACGTCACTTTTGACTTTTCGTTTATTTAGTGAAATAATTTCAATTGTGGTAAATTTAATACAATCGTGAAAAAACAGTATGAGCATCACGAACATTAATTTACCGGTCTGAAATTCTGTCGCTCAGCCTAAACATGCGACAGTAAATCTTACTGTTCTTGATACTCAATATAATATTACTCGTGCAGTACTAATTTTGAACACCAATAATAATACTATTAATGTTTTAATAAATCGGACATTTTCTAAAAATCTGCTTTTTAAACTATTTAAACTAAATAATGAAGGGCTATTTTACGTTTTTGGGAATGTCCTAGTACTTTGTAATTAAATTCAATTTTCCAGTTTGTAAAAATTTTTTTAAATCTATTCATGCTATCTTAAAGACCATTGCAAAGTTTTACTGAAATTGAAAAAAATAACAGATTTTAGACTAAATCCACGTTTGAATTATTATATTGTTTTACAAATAAATTCATTTTGAATCAGCAAATAAAATTATAGTTTTTAAAAAAATTGACAATCATATGAATAAAACATAATTTAAATTTTGTAAACATATTGAAAAACTAAAATAAAAATGCATTTTAAAAAATTGTATATATGTTTGTAAATGTTTTAAATCGATATAAATCTTTGCAATTCAAATATTATTATAAATATATATTGTTATATATATATAATATATAAATTTTTACAATTTTTTAAAAATAATTATTTATTATTAATATAAATATTTTTAATAATTAATTAAATTTTAATTTTAATTAATTATATATTTAATATAATTTTCTATTATATTAGAAAATTAAAATTAAATCCTATAAATAAATTATTTTAATAAGAAAAAATATTTAAATATATAATATAAAAATATTAATGAAAATATTTATTAAATAGATTATGAATTAAAAAATAAAAAAAGTGATTTAATTTTAAAACAAAAATAAATTTTTTTTGAAAATACTTTTATTTTGATTTTGTTTTTTAAATGCAATTTTATCCAAATTTATATTAAATTTTTAAAAATTTTATATTTTTTAAAAAAAGTTTAAATTTTTGGTTCTTTTTAAAAAAATGAAATTTAATTAAAAAAAACATTTTAGTCAAAATTTTTTTTTTTTAATTTTTTTTGTGGTTTTAATGAATAGATTTAAAAAATTTTACAAACTAAAATTAATTAATTAAAATAGGACATTAAAACGTAAAATAGCCCTTCATTATTTAGTTTAAATGTTTAAAAAAGCAGATTTTTAGAAAATGTATTTATTAAAACATTTGTATTATTATTGGTTTCAAAATTAGTACTGAGGGAAATATTATATTTAATAACAGTAAGAGTTTACCGGTGCCCATTTTAGGCTGAGCGACAAATTTAATACAATTAATGTTTGCTCATACTTTTTGCACGATTGTATTAAATTTACCACAATTGAAATTATTTACTAAAAAACGAAAAGTAAAATGATTTTAGAATTATTAAAATAAACTCGATTTTTAAGAAAATTTTTTATGTTAATAAAGAAATCTTGAATTAAAACAGTTTTTAAACTCAATACTGGGTATTAAAAAACATTTTCTAAAAAATCTGTTTTTTAAACTATTTAAATAAATTGAACTTTTACTTTTAATGGTCTAGGGGTATTTTTTAATTAAAAATTTTTTTAATTTGAAAATTTTTTTTAAATCTATTCATGTAAAAAATTGGAAGTTTTTTGGAAAAAAAATAACGGATTTTAACTAAATGTTTGAATTTTAGTGTTGCTTTTACAAATTAAAACTTTCATGTTTGGTTCTAGGAAGAACCAAAGAATTTATTTTCTGATAAAATATTATGAACAATCACTTCATGAAAAAAAAAATAAGTTTGGATAAGACTTATTACGCTTTACACGATATTTGAAAAAGTAAAATCAAGAAATATTAAAAGTGGCATTATCTCAAAAGGACACTTGGTATATAATATTTTGCAAATCGACTCAAAATCATATTATATTTTAAATATTTGATCGATGTAAAAATTATATATATATATATATATATATATATATATATATATAATAAATTGAAAATTTAATTAATATGTTAAAAATAAAATTATTAAAGCTAAATTTGTGATATAAAAACATAACTTTTTTAAAATTGTCACATTATCGTAAAGAAATAAAAAACTGTTGGTTTTCTAAAAGTGTAGAATAGAACTATTGCTTAAACTGTGTTCTATATATTGTAAAATTTGAACAAATCTGATATCAATAAAAAGTTAAAACCATAAAGTAAAGCGACGATACTGAAAATGCAAACTGCAATAGGTAAATTTTATCTGAAATTAAAGTCCCTTTTTTGTATGTTTTATTGTATTTTAAAAGTATTTTCTACACACACAGTATATATATATATATATATATATATATATATATATTTGTAAAAAAATTTTTTGGTTTTATTGAATTTCCCAAAATTTAATAATGTTTAACTACCTTAGAAAACAACAACAAAATGACAATAAAGAAAAAAATCTAGTAATCGTAAAATTATTGGTACTTGGGCCAAAAAAGAAACTAATGTAAGTAAAAAATTATTTAAATGCATTAAAATTTTAAACTTTTACAACTTTTAAAATTGATGAATAAGGAATATTCCATAACAAAAGATTTATCAATGAACTCAATTTTTCCGACGAGACGTTTAAAATTTTGTATCCATTTCTATTCAATGAAAATAATATTATTGCTTTCAGATTCATTGTCAAGTAACTGATTACAAAGGATGACAACGTAATAATAGAAGGAGAAATGACATCGGGATTATTATTCCATTTTTTTTTCAAAGGGATAATGAACAAAGAAACCTGAGGATGTTGAGAATAATTTATTTTGAAAATGAACTAGAACTAGAAGAAAAAAATCCGTCCCCAAAAACTTACATATTTTAAAATTCATTAAATAATTTAATTGAAAATGAAAGAAAAGAAAAGAGGTAAAGTCAAGAAAACGGAAAAAAAAATCAATTTGTTTTACACAGAAACGAAATTTTAGAATAAACCAAATCAAAGAAAATTTTTTTGCAAGATTTTAAAGATCCTTGTTGAAAAATGTAAATTTCAGTGCAACTCTAAAATAAATATAGAGAGCGACAAGACCTTTTAACATATTTTTAAACTTAACAAACCAAAAAAATTTATTTGTTCTAACACAAAATTGATCCAAAGTATGTTATACTAAAGAAGGCAGCCAAAGAAAAAATAAAATTTCTTACCGGTTAAAATAAAAATTAGTTTGAAGAAATTTTTATGGCTACTCTGGATGTAATAATGATCAAAAACATTTGGGACGACAAAACAATGCTATGACTAATCAAAAAAAATTAAATAAAAAGTTATCCTGTTCTCAAAACAGTGAGGAAGCATTTTCAATACCGACAGTGCTTTATTTGAAAGCAGACCCAAACAGTTTATAAAGGCAGACTTAGCTAGTTAACAGATGTTATAAAAAGGAATTAAAGTTTGAATTTATTAAATACGCATTTATGAACAAATTTTTACAGAATACAATATTTTGGCATAACCAAAAAAGACCACACTAGATATAAAATTCTTTAGAAGAAAACAGAAAGATTTATCACGAGAAGAAAAAAAGATAAAAGAACGAATGACAATGAAAAATTCTAAGTTTGATTTGGGTTCTTTCTACAATATCTGAAGTTTCAGATATGTAATAAATAAGTTACTTATAATTTTACTGTCTTCAATATTGCGAGCAAAGAAGGTTTCTGCTTTTGGTCAGAAAATGTTGCAAAACGCACGAAGGAAAACACGTCACGTTTTATTCAGACAACTTCACAGAACAAAATAAGTATATTGCCCATTATATATCTTGTTCATTTAATGTCCAGTATAACACAAAATTTTCATAACTACACAAAATGATGACTCCGATTCCTGCATAGAAAAGAAAAAAACAATAAAGGAGGTTTTTTTCCGTCACAGTATATTTATTAAAGCAAAAAAAAACTTTAAAAGTAATGGATAGAAGTATCTTAGATTTAAAAATTAATTTAAATTGGAAAAAAATTCGTAAGAGACATGGAAAATAACAAAGAAGGATATTAAAGTCAATAAATCTTCTGATGAAGACAAGGACAAGAAATCTATTTTTTATAAATGATTATAGTTCAGACGTGTTCTTTAAAGAATTGATTGTGACCGGTAATAATATTATAAAAATGGTGATTGTCCTAGTTTTTTAGAAAATACAAAGAAGAACTAAAGATTTAAGAAAATGGAAGGTTTTCGTTATGTAACAAAATCTAATTGAAAACCTTACCAGAATTTTTATCTTAATTTAAAGAGTGAGTAATTTTAAATAGTTCTTTTACATTACTTTTTTTATTAAAACAATTTGTTTTGTTTAATTCAATATAACTAATAAAACTTAAAACAAAATTGACAAAAATTTTAGTTTAACACTACCATAAGTCAAAATTTGCATGACACTATAATGAGTATTTTTATCAACAATTATTAAAAAATCGTATTTAATTAAGATCGTTCGTTAGAGAATAACCAAAGTTACTAAATTTAAAAGTGAGAACTGTAAAATGTCTAGATATTTTATTTAATATGAAAAACTTTAACAGTTTATCAAACTATACTCATTTGAGTTTTTATCACGTTAATCAAAATTTCCCATTACATTTTAAAGCGAATTTGCAATTTGAAATGAGCTACTGGGGAATGAACTATAGCCGCCATGTTTATGATTTCAGTTCTTTACTGAGTTGTCATATTGCTGTTATAGATTTTGTTGTTGGGTTGCAAAGCGGAAACACAGTCGTCTGAACTTTAAATTAGTTTTTAACCAAAATATAATTTGCAAAACGAACACTGTCACTTTAATCGTAAAAATTTATATTTACATTGACTTTGATTACTTTGATTAGCTATTATTTAGCGATTTATCCCAAAAGCTAATCATATAGATAATAGATCATTATCTATTTATTATAAGCGTTATATTTTGAAATAAATGAAATATACCAAGAATATTTATTTTAAGAATAAGATAAATACTTTTTTGCAAAATAATTATTTTATAAAAATGTGTATATTTCAAATGCATATACGACGTATTATTTGTAATTGAAAAATTTGATTATGGTAAAAATGTATATCCAATATGTAGTAAACATAAGACAAGAAAAATAAAATAGGAAGATTGAGATCATATTCCTTTTATATGTTATGCTGTCTGGGACACCAGTGTATTTTATGAGTAAAAGAAATGGGATTCCTGTCATAAGACAAAATTGTTACAGAATGTTGTGTATTAATAAAACTCAGTTCAACAGTAATCCCTTATGAGGATAGATAATTGTAATGGGTTAATATTGTATTGTCATTATTAATATGCAGAAAAATGTCTTACCATAAATATTAATAAGACATTAATGTAAAAATGTAGCCTTTAAGATACCTACTACTGTAAAATAAAAAATGAATAAAAGTTGATAGCAATACTAAGTTTTTAATTTCATTTTAAAATATAAAGTAGTAGTAATGCGGCAAATCATTCATACTTATAAAGAGCATTACAAGTACCAAAACATTATCGCCTAATAATGCTCATGGTGCTAACTTGGTTCATTTTTTACCGATATGTTTTAAAATTCTGTGTAACTTAAACTCCGTGTATTAATTAATGTATTTCTAATGATGGTTACGATTGAATAAAAAGTTTTTTTAAATGTACAAATTTACAAACTTAAAGAAAGAACATAAAAAAATAACTGAAAATACATCTAACATTTCACTATAATGATGAGAACTGGAATTTACTATTAGATTTTAAATGTGACAGTAGTTTTCAAAAACCATATTTTTTCATCCAAATACATTTTATGATACCACTTTACGCAATATATATTTCTACAAAATATTAAATCATTTGGCTTTTACACTTACAAATATCCGGATAGGATGGCAAAATAGTGGAATGATGAACTTCAACAGTTGTAACCTCTGTAATCTGTTCTTTTGCAGTAGTAAAATATTTGCCCAAAAGGCAATCGTTTTAAAAAAAATCTTTTGCAATTTGGCTCCTTATCCAGAACTGTTTATTGAAATAACTCGTTCAATGAAGAATGAGTGTTTTCCCAAACTAAAAATCACAATACTGTCTGTTATAAAAATTTGCATTTGCAAGTGGTAATAATGTTTGGATCTGGTTAATTTGCACCCATCCTAACTGTACATGTTTTAAGCAAGCATTTTTAAAAAAGTTATTCGACTGTAGTGGCACGAACACAGAATGGACACATCCTTATAGAAGTCACAATTCACCAAGGAATTTAGACTTGTTAAAATGGCATATCTTTATTGATTACCAAGCCAACGTTTTACTCTAAATTTAATCAGTCATCATGTACTTCTTGTAAAAAAATAACTTTGTTTCATGCAATCCATAAGCTGTTTGGTTTGAACTAAGAGTTACAGTTCGAGGATAAAACGTTTTAATAAATTGATGGAAGGATTTATAATTTGTTTTCAAACTGCTTTGAATTTTGAAAGTTATTCGTCCTCATATAAAAACCATTTTTACTTTTTGATTGTCAATTCCAATAATATGACATGTTTACTAGATTGTTTAATTGTTTGTCCAATTTCAATTCTATGTAATGATTTCGCAAATTTTCGCTAAAAAAAATTCGTTGACCTGTAAAAACATAATAATCAATTTTACAACTTTAAAATTGTAGTTTTACGTTTAACAGTACCAGGGTTCTGATCACTCCTGATATTTTCTTCACACAGAGTACTTTTTACCCATTTACACTGAAACAATTTTAAGCATCCAAACTGTTTAAGCTGAAATTCACTTTGTGTATAGACACTTTGAAAAACTAAATAATTAACAAATCAAACTAAAACCTTTGAAAGTTTGTGATTTCAGAGCTACAACTACTTATATTTACAATATATGGGTCAACATTATTTAAAGTTTTATTTTCCAAATGGCGTTTTTGAACTTCTGGTTATGTTGTACTATAGTTGCATTTATCGCAATATTTGCGAATAAAAAACAGGTGAATCAACAAACCGATGTAAAAAATAACTTTGGTTTGTTTACCCTTATTGCAGTCAGCTGATTGCAAATGACGTCAGACTCTTCAAAGTCTAGCAAAAATCACATGACGCAAGGAGAATACACCAATTTGTTTATAACTATTTAAATTAAAACAATAGTTCATCTGCACAGTTAATTTCTTCACAATGTTAATTTTCAGTCTTTTTACATACATTAAAACTCCACCTGTAGATCTACTTATGGAATCGGTTCCAAATGTTAACCATCTATATGGATCTCAAAATTATTTATTTCCCAGTTATATGTATTTCGTTAAACACATAACCTGGTTTTTCTTTAACAAAGTAATGCATTTCATCAAATTAGCTATTAAACTCTGTATTTAAAATTTTTCTTTTCCTTTAGATCTATAATTTATTTATGTATTTATTTATCAAAATGATCCACTTTTTGACGACAATAATTGTGCTTTACGTTTTTAATTTTTCAAATCGTCTGATGAACGATAATTTTTATAAAACTGAAATATGAAAATGTAAACTTTCACCATTAACACTCATAATAAAATACTTATCTTTTTGGGGTTTTTAATGGTGTACTTTAAATTATACAATCTAAACTTTCGATAACACTTACAGTTATCTTCGTCAGTAAATGTTTGTTAAAAATTGTTAAAGATGTAGTAAACAATTTTGTCAAATTTGAAAAAAAAACATAAACATAAGCCTGCTATTAATATAACAGTTTGGGAAACATAAAGCCAACTATAAAATTTTAGTAAAGAATAACTAGGTCATAAAATTAAATTTATTAAACTGCCTCAAAGAGACAAACCAGAACACTCTCACGAAAGCTAACAATGAAATTTGCAGCCAAAAACACATTTAACAAAATTTAATCGAGTTATGATGTAAGTGTAAAGTTGTGAAAAACTTCAATTTTAAAATGATAGAAGCATTAACAAATTCAAACATTAATCAAATAAAATAACCCAGTTAAATCTAACAAAGAGATATCTTTATCAATAATTGGAAGTGTTATTAACAATGAAAAGCACAATGCAGAACGTTCTTTGTAATTTTAATTTTAATTTAATTTCAACTACTTATGTTAAATTATAGTGCTGTGGTAATTTAACATATAATTGGTAAAGCATTTGCTTCAAGGTCTAGGAAAAACACAGCAAAAACCTAGACATACCAAAAGTTAAAAAAAATAAAATTAAGCGTATCATTATGCTTTTTTTAATTATAAGATGCCAAAACCTATTTATACGGAGATTTTCTTCTTGCCTATTAAAATTATTCGGGTGTTTATATATTTCAATAGCTTCACGTTGCAAACGAACATAATAATGGGTTTGTCTTGACAATATTTCCATATGGTCAAATTGAATGTCATGATTTAGATTATTCAGGGCATGGTCAGCCACAGCAGACCTCTCTGGTTGACCCAATCTACAAAATCTCATATGTTCTTTGCGTCTTGTATCAAAGTTACGTTTTGTGGTCCCGATGTATACTTTTCCACATGAACAAGATAACTTATACACTCCGGAAGATGATAAAGGGTTTGACACATCTTTAGGTGATCTTAAATGTTCTTTAATTTTTCTTGTAGGTTTAAAAAATAGTCCTAATGCCATTTTGATTAGGATTTTTCAATTCTATTTGTAACATTAGCTATAAAAGGAAGAAAAGCAGTACCAACATTAAGAACTGGTTTTTCTTTAAGGCCCTAGAAGGTGTAATAACATTATTAATATCTGTAAGTGAATATCCATTATCTTGTAAGGATTTTCTTAAATATTTATATTCATTATTCAAAAATTTAGGGTCACAAATTCGTTTTGCTCGATCTACTAAAGATTTAATTACACTAATTTTTGACGTGGATGGTGGTTGGATAATTTATGAAGGTATCTATCAGTGTGTGTCGGCTTTCTGTAAACCTTAAAAGATAGTGAATTATTATTTTTAGATATTAATATGTCAAGAAATGGTAAACATCCGTTACTTTCTTTTTCCATGGTAAACTGAATACTGGGATGTATACCATTTATAAAAACCAAAAACTCATGCAGTGCTTCTTCTCCATGTCTGCAAATAACAAATGTGTCATCTACATATCTATACCAAACTGAAGGTTTTTTAGGTGTATTTTGTAACGCGAATGTTTCAAATTTTCCATATAAAAATTAGCTATAACAGGACTAAGGGGACTACCCATTGCTCACCTTCAATCTGTTCATAAAATTTACTATTCCACTGAAAATAAGTTGTAGTAAGACAGTGCTGAAAAGAATGGTTATGTCCTTTGGAAAAAGATGATCAATGTATTCAATAGTTTTTTTAGAGGTACTTTTGTAAAAAGTGAAATAACATCAAAACTAACCATTATATCACCCTCTTCAATTTTGAAACTATGCATTTTTTCAACAAAGTCGGCAGAATTTTTAATGTAATGGGGTGTTTTTCCTATATGAGGTTGTAATAACAATGTAAGATGTTTTGCAAGGTTATATGTAGGAGAACCAATTGCACTAACAATAGGCCTTAAAGGAATATTAGGTTTATGAATTTTGGTAAACCATATAGTTTTGGTGAAATAGCTTCAGAGTTAGATAGTTTCTTTTTATTTCTTCAGGAATAGATGATAATTTAATCAGCTCTTTAGTTTTTAAAAGAAACTTTTTTTTCTTTTGGATTTCCTTTTTGGTAAAATTTTCACGGATAAGTTTTTTTCTTGGTTTTTTTCCCAAACAATTGTTCTAATTCTTTTAGGTTTTGTTTTATAATTTTCGGTTTTTCAATTATTTAATAATTTAAAGTTTTGGGGCCAAAATTTACCTTTTTATCCTTTTTTGAAATTTTAATTAAAAATTTTTTTTTTTTTTTTTTTTTTTTTTTTTTTTTTTTTTTTTTTTTATAAATAATTTTTCCCAATTTCTTTTTAAAAGAAAATTTTCAAAGTAAAATGTTTTTCGGTGACCAAAAAGAATAAGTTGCCTTTTCAGTTTTGTTTTACGTTTTTGTTAAAACGGGTAATCTTTTTCTGGCACAATAAAAAGGGTAAAATAATTGGTTTCGTTTTTAATTTTTCAAATCTCTGTGAACATAATTTCCTCCCCTAAAGGCTAAATAGAAAATTAAACTTTCAATTAAACTATAATAAAATTTATTTTTTTGGGGTTTTTTTAATGGTTTTTAAATTATCAATTAAACGTTTGAAACATTACATTTCTTTCATATAATGTTTTTAAAAATTTTAAAGATTAGTAAACAATTTTGTCAAATTTGAAAATTAAAACATAAAATAACCTGTTTTATAAATTTGGGAAACTGCCAACTATAAAATTTTAGTAAAGAATAATGGTCTTTAAATTTCTTAAATTCAAAGTGAAAACCGAAATTTTTAGACGAAATAAAATGAAATTTTCACCAAAAACACTTTAAAAAATTTAATCGGTTTAATGTAATTAAATTTAAAATTAATTTTAAAATGATAGAAGATTAAAAATTAAAATTATACAAATAAAATAAATTAAACTAACAAAAGTTCTTTATATACTTTAACCTTTTGGCACATATTTTGTGATCTATTTAAATTTTAAATTTTATTTTAAATTCCTTCAAAGGTGAAAACCAGAAACATCTAAGAAGAAAGTTAAACAAGATTTCGCAAAACAATTACAAATTTTTCCGTTATTTTGTAAAGTTTTGAAAACTTCAATTAAATAACTTTTCACTTTTTTCATTTATTAATTCAGATATCTTATCCTTATAGGTTTTGCCTTTATCTTTTAATTATTTCACATTTTATTTCACATTATTACAATTTTAATTTTAGGTTTTCTAACTCTTTATGTTAATTTTAAAAATACCCATGCCTTTTGATTTGTTGGTAACCTCACTATTCTGTTCACTATTTGGTTAATAATATTCATTTTTTAGATTACGCTTTTAATATTTTTTTTTATTTCTCACTTCCTCTTTTAATTTTAGGCTTACCTTTATGAATTAAAGGGACAAATGAAATTGAACGGTGGAACAAAAGGCAGGTTAAAAAATCTTATCATTATCTAAAATGTTTTTTATTTCCATTCACTTTTGCTAAGGAACCTTTTCAGAAGTCTCCCAATTTTTGAAAAGTAGACAAATTCAAATTTAACTTACAATAAAAACCTTTACGGTAGATGACTCAGCCTGTCGTCTCCACTGTGTTTCATCCTCATAAAAACGCTGGGTCGGAAGCCTGGAGGCCAAAATGACTCGATTTTTTAATTTGGTCATCCTGTTGCTCATGAAAAGTTTGAAAATTGGCCCATTTTTAAATAGAAATTTGATAGTGCTGAATGCCACTTTCATTCTCTGACGCAAAAATGCTTTTCCAACTCGTCAAAAGATTGTCAGTATTGATTTTCTGATTATCATTTGAACCATGTATATCGTTTATAGTTTCATATTATTCAATCTCGTCCCATTTCAGCTCATGATTCAGTCTAACCCATGCGAAGATCTCGGCGCCACCTTACAATTCAATATAAAAATGCAACGTCTGTAAAAGCAGTCATTTGTCATAAATTTATTGACATCCTGGCTACTATCGAGTTTTCTTAGCATTTTTTTTGTGGTACAAAGTTGCTGTCCATCCTTTCTTGAAGATCAGATTTCAATCGTTTGAGCTCCAAACTAATGTCTGTAGCGCTTGACTTGTTTCCATAAGTAACACAGTTTTGTTAAAATTGTTCAATTGCCCGTGGACAAACCGGAAATATAATTCACCAGTGTCACTTTCGAAGAAATCGCGCATTGCGCGGTACATTTTCTTGAGAAAGGAAATACGACTTCAGTCCTTCAAATATATGTAAAATTCTTTCCATTGCTGGCAACAGAGAAAGAAATCATTTCCATGCTGAACAAGTTCTTTGTTTTCTACATCCACAAATTCACAAATTCCTTCAATTGAGTAACTCTAATGTTATAATATATATATATATATATATATATATATATATATATATATATATATATATATATATATATATATATTAGGTTTTACAACAAGACCAATTTCGACTGGGAGAATTCACAGCATTTTGTAGAGTACTGTGTACAATATTGCGCCACATCCGATGTCCACCATATTAACACTAAGCTTCTGTTGGAGCCAACTGTAAACATTATTTTGTGTTTTATGTTGCGATTATGTTTTCAGTAAGTATTTCCGAAGTCTCACCTTGAACAGATTCAAATTCCAGCAGTTTTACACTTACACCTTCCAATGGTAAAAATATCGAACAACAGGAGCTAGTGTTACTTCTTTTCTATTCGAAGTGTCGTTAGTAACACTTACAAAAAGCGTCTTTTGCAAATCAGCGTGTAACTCTTCGATACACAAGGGTACCAGTATATTTAACCCTTATTGTCTGCATAAATAATGCAACGTACATGGCGAGAGGTGGTAGCTGGGTACCACTGTGTATTTTAACATTGTTACGTGGGTTGTTGTATATTTGTGCATTCGCATGCGTAGCAATAGTGATGATTAGTTGTTTTGTGTACAGTCATCCCTCATTTACCCGAGTCTACGTTGTGATCTTATTGAATTGTGCTCAGTTTAGTTCAATTGGTGAAATAATATGTCTTCTGCACGTGATTATATTACTAGTGCGTCTGGTAGCGGAAAATGTAGTAGCAAACCTTCTGGAAACAATGAACCATCAAATAGCGTAGCTTCAGAAAAATAAACCTCCGGAAACCTGTTTATAACCCACAATACAATCGCAGAGGATATCTCGACTTAGATAAGTATGTTGTTTTGTTTCTGTATTCCTATATATAAATGTATATTCCTGTAATAATGAATGGTATTCGGTAAAGGATGACAGCTGAAGATGTCGAAAGATTGTGTGAAACTTCCGATGAGGAATTTAGTGATCAATGCGAAGATGACAACGACGAAAATTATGTGCCATCAGAAAACGATGAAAAATCAGATTGAAGGTGTTCTCACTGGAGAAAGGGTTCTTATCGAAACAGAGGTGGAGGTCAACAGCGACGACGACGAGGAAGTTACTAAGAAGCAGAATACTGAAACCCCACCACCTACTGATGTTTATCGCTGTAGTGATTCAACTATCTGGAACAAAACCCCGTTACCATCGTCTCAAACCCGGTCATATAATATCATTCGAGAACCAGGTAATGGGCATTCTTTTTCTTTCTAATTCAATTTGAATCTCGTTTGTATAAATTTTAGGAGGCCCAGTAGAGTAACTGCTTTGTATACACGTAAGGATACGTTCAATACTTTATTCACAGCCGAAATGAAATCCATTATCATACGACAAACTAACCGTAAAGCCAATCTAGTTTATTGTGATTTCAATAGAAACTCTAATTCGAACAAAAGTGTGGAAGAACATTTCAGATGAAGAGCTTGATGCCTTCTTTGGTATACTTCTAATGGCGGGCGTTCATAAATCCAATATGAGCATATTGATGAATTGTGGAAATCAGATGCCTTGCCGTTATATAAAGCAGCAATAAGTAGAGACCGCTTCAAGCAGATTCTTCGCTTCATCAGATTCGACAACCCTACGACACGGCCAGCCAGACTTGAAACTGATAAAGCTGCCGCAATAAGCGACATTTGGCTTATGCTAAACCAAAATCTTTTAAAATATTATAAACCGTATGAATACCCGGTCGATGAACAACTATATCCCTACGGCGGACGAACTAGGTTTACCCAATACATTCCTCGAAACCTGCCAAGTATGGCATAAAAGTGTTTTGGGGTGGACAACTTTATATCCATGGGGTCAATTTACACAGGAAAATTAGCGGGTAATGAGGGCGGTAAATATTGGCGAAAAACTGTAATGCATTTATGTCGACACTACAAACGTTCGGGCCGCAACATCCCACCGATAATTTTTTCACATCACTGCCTCTTGCTCCCGTGAAATCAGATGGGCTTACTTTAGTCGGTACGCTTAGAAAAAATAAACCCTATATTCCCAAGGATCTTTTAGTGAAAAAGGAACGACCGCTTTTTCAACCAATTTTTTTCAATACAGATGCCATGGTGCTCATATGTCCCAAAAGTAAATAAAGCCGTAGTTTTGTTGTCAACGATGCACTGTACAAACACAGTTGATGATACCCTGAAGCAAAAGCCTGAAGTAATTTCGTTTTATAACAAAACTAAGTCACGTGTCAACGTTATGGATAAAATGCTGGGAACATACACGAGCAAGAGACGAAAAGCCGTTGGCCGTTAGCCTTTTTCTTCAATATATTGGATGTCATAGCTCTGGCTACTTACATTATCTATACTGAAAACAACCCCACAAAATATCAGAACACAAGTAAGAGGAGGACTTTAAAAGACCTAGCTCGTGATCTGTGCTTGCCAGCTGTCAACCAAAGAAGTGAAAATCCATGATATTGCGAAACCGGTTTACGAAAAACGCCATTGAAAGTGTTTTAGGAAGTTCGCTAAAAGCTCCTCATCATTCCAATCCTGTGCCTGAACATTCCTCTGGTCGCATTACAGTAAAAGGCATATGCAAAATGTGTTATAACAGCGACGGGAGATAAAAAGGAAAACCCGCAAGATGTGTAACATTTTGTAATCCTGTGTGCCTGCAGCACACGGATCAAAGAGTCAAATGTCTTCAGTGCCGGGATAAATAATAGGTATATTATATATACATTATATCTATATGCTATTTTGTAACATATAACATTAAAAAATAACAATAGATGTATAAAAATATTATTTTCCAGTACATAATTTACAGTGATACCCAGGTACCACCGTCCGCCAGGATGAGTTCATTTTTCGATAAGGTAAAAAATACCTGACACCCCATACGTTTCCATATCTGAAATTTTCAAAATATACTTAAAATTATATATTTAGAGATGTCCTAGGAGCTCAAGTTGATTCGCCCTCTCAAAGGTGAAATATTCCATATTCTATACCCTAAAAGTACCTTCAGCCACATACGGGTTAAAATTATCGCTTCGCATTTGGTTCTTGCGGCTCCAAATTTTGGTTCAAAAATTTTGAAATCAATTTCGACGTAGTCAGATGTTTTGAAACTCACATCATGGATTGCAGGTGGAAAGCAAATGTAGCCCTTTTGTCGCAATAATCAAATCTTGAATGGGTTCATCATTTTGTAATATGTTTTAATAAACGAAGTTTTGCAACCGACGTAACGCCAGCCTCGTGTTTCGCACACTTCAAGTGATCATTAATGCCCTCTCGACCACCGTGAGCAATTGAAAACTCTGAGAAACAATCTTGGAATTTTACTTTTCTGTCATCACCACGAAGCTTTTTCTAAAAGGATAGTCTTTTGCAGTTCACTCGTAAATTTACAACTGATTTTGGCATTTTAAAACACTAAACTGTTGATTTCAAATTAAAATAAACCGCGCGTGACCACTACACCTACTGCTTACACGAAGCGTATTTAAACTACAAGCGCTCGTCGTAAATAGACAGGCTGGTTGGCCCGCACGCGTTGCGCGACAGTGAAGACAAGGAGGAAAAAGTTACCCTCACCAGAGTACAATATAAAGAGTAAAATTACTCTCTGTCGGAACTTTGATGTCTCGTGTTCGTTACAAAGATTTATGTCTGCGCATAAGAGTTGCAGTCCACGCATGATTAACCTAGACTGACCTACACATATGTAATGTTGAGGTCACTTAAAATAATTTGTCACTAGTAAAAAAATTATATTTACGTTTCTCCAAACCATAAATATTTAGTCACCGTTTCCGTTCATTGTAACAAGTTTTGTAAAAAAAGCAATTGGAAATCACAAAGAACTGAATGAGGGAAAAGGCTTTGCGCATAGGTCTCCGTAGATCCTAATGTACTCGCGCTCACAGAGCGCGCCTGCCCCCGCTCATCGTTTAAATGATACCTATTAGTTAACCCAAAATACCAAACCGGCCGGGAAGGGACCAATACCTGAAACCGGTACAATCCTGGTCAAACCGGGACGTAGGGTAAGCCTAGCCATTTTCTACAATATTTGGGCTCTGTGCAGCACTTACTGTGCTACTTAATACTTGTATCTTTTTAATATTTCACATATTTCCACATTTTCCTTTTCACATTTATTCATAACTATGTACAATCGTTCAACAACTTTCTTCAAATTTAGCTCGCTATTTGCAATATTAATAACAAGCTTCTGCTATAACGTCACTTTCGCCACATGTCCCATAATGAAACTTATTTTTCCTGTTTCAAATGACTTTATGTTTTCCCTTAATCCTGTGCACTTTTTATGAAACCACCCGGTAACATAAAAATTACACTTTATACTATAGTCGCTACTATTGAATTTTTGGCCATACTATATAATTGTATATAAAAATAAAAAATTAATAAAATTTAATAGTGATTGTAGGATAGTTTCTGATAGACTTAATTGAGCATAAGTATAATAAAGCAACATTTAGAAAATTATTATAATAAATATATATATATATATATATATATATATATATATATATATATATAATTGGTTTAAGTCCGCCCCATATGGGGATTTTGTTTAACTTTGACTTTAGCATAGATCTGATTATCACATCCATTTTTTCAAATAAAACCAAAATGAAATATAAGTTGGTTTTACAACCGACGTCACCTGTCAAAATTACATTTTAAGAAAAAATGGAAAAAACATAAATTGGAATTTCGAAAAAATATATTAGAAGAAGTTGTTCATTTTGTCATTTTAAACCTTTTGTCACATTTCAATGGCATACTATGATTATTAATTTTGGCAGTTTTTGACTTTACCAATTGTTTTTCATCTTGATTTTATGTAACCTACGTAAAATTTATCTAATGAAAACTCAACATATCTAATCTATTTGAGCCGAAAACAAAATGTTTTTGTTATTTTTCAAAAGATATAATTTTTTTTCATCAAAATTTTTGGTTCGTTTAACTTTTTTTTTAATGAAAATATTATTACAACGATTAAATTTATTAAATTAAAATTTTGTTTACTAAAAATAAATTTATCCTTTTAAAAATTTGCTAAAAAAAGAAAGAATAAAAAAAAATTGTTAAATTTATTCTTAAAAAAAAACATTACGTTGTAAAATTTTAATTAAAAAAAATTTGTTTTAAATAACCAAATTTAATTGGTTTTTTAACTAAAAACAAAAATTTTTTTGTTAAAACAAAAGTTAAACAATTTGACCAAAAAATGGGTGGATAAATTTTTAAATTTAAAAAATTTCCATTTTGTTTTAACTTAAATGACTTGCCATGTTGATTTTCATTAGGTAAAGAATTTTACGTATTAATAAACAAATGAAGAAAATTTAAAATGTAAAACTGCCAAAAGTAAAATTATGGTCGTTAAATTCATAATAAGTGTAAAAGCCAAAATTCCTTTTATAATTTTTACCGAAATTCGGCCAATTTATCGTTTTTCAATTTTTCTTAAAATCTAATTTTTCAATACGTCTTGAAAAAATGTTTTCATTTTTTTTTATTTGAACAAAATGGTGGAAAATCTTGTAAAGCCTATTAAAAAAATTCCCATATTCGGATTAAATTCACTTGTTACAGGGATAATCACAGTTTAATTAATGAATTTATTTTCGTTTTTAATTAAATATGAAAAATTTTAATTTCTGTTTAGATCTTTGGAATATAATTTATTTCTTTGTTTAATTTCAAATACCTTTTTTTGCTGTTAAGGCCCCAATTCCCCATTGGAATAAATTCTTTTGGGTTATGCTCCCAATATTGATATTTGATTATTAAAAGCATTATTAAAATACCCGTTTAATTTAAACAGTTTGAGATAAAATTTTAGCTTTCTTTGTATTACTTATTACAACGGTATTTTGGTGAATTACATTTTAACCATTCCGGCACTTTCGGAAAATCTTCGCTCACAATCATCATATGCAGCAAATTTCCATTGTGAAAAGGGGAATAATTTTTTGGTTTAAATTGAATGATTCCCTAGTTCCTGCCTCTATTTGAATGAGAAAATTTAAGGTGCTGCATAGGCTCTTTGGCTTCAACCCTCATACCCCTAATTTCCGGTCTTTAGCAATAGGCCTTATTTACCTGTTAGGTCCCCCAAAAAAATGTGTCTTGGTTTGGTAGTAGATTGCTTCAATTAAAAATGAAATAATTTGAGATTAATTAAAAGCAAATTAGAAAAACAATTTAATTTTAAACTGTTGATTTCTAAACAATTATTGAAAAGCTTATAGATGAAAATTTTGCACAATGGTTAATAATTTTATGAGAAATAAGGGGTCAATAAAACTTTAGGCACTTCGAAACCTTGTCCGTGCCTTTGATCCGGAATTTTTATTTGCATTTGTGAAGAAAATGGGAAATTTTAATTTTATTAATAAAAGGGGGCCTAATGGTAATTGGGGTAGGATAGGTGGGGTAGGGGGGCGGAATTGGTTTTTCGGGGTTTTTCCCCCTGGGCGGATTTAGCCCCTAATTACTCCTTTAGCAAAATTTAAAGTTTATGGGGCTAACCCCTGGTTAGGGGTAGGCGCCCCATTTCTTCGGCCTTTTGACGGGGTTAAAGGGGTTTGGCCCATATGGTTTTTAAGGGTACATACTCCTTTTATGTTGATTGATGTATTAAAGGGGCCAAGCTAACCAAACCCATTTCCCCATTTCCCAACCCCCTGTTTTTGGGTTTCCCCTCTGGATGGCTTGTTGGGGGTTCCTTGCATTCTGATTGGGGGGAATTTGAAAATCTAATAAGGGGTCCAATGCAACTTGTAAGGCAGTAGGGGTTCGCAACTTGTTCTCGGGCCCCCTTGTGTATCGGAACTTGTTCGGGGCCTTCGTGCATTGTCAACACCTGGCGGAAAATTTGAATTTTTTTAATAAGGGGCCTAATGGTAATTGTAAGAAGGTGTAGGGCGGCCTTCTCTCGGGGCTTTGCCCTTGTCGAGGCCCCATTGGGGAAAATTAATTTTATTTTCTCTGCTGTTAGGCGGAAATTGAATTTGTATTCTAATAAGGGTAATCTAATTGTAAAAGGTGTAGGGGCCAATTTATCTCAGGCCTTCCCCCTGACAAAAATTTTATTTTGTTTGTGGCGCCATCTCGCGGTATTTTTAAAAGACATACCTTTGGTTATGGGGGAAATTTGAATTTGTATTCTAATAAGGGGCCTAATGCTAACTTTAAACATTATTTAACCTGCTTTGGGGGCCCTTTACGGAACTTGGTTGCCTTATCATTGTCGTACCACCTTAGGGAAATTTAATCTAATAAGGGGTTAAGCCAACAAGAAGGGTAATCTTCCAACTTGCTTTAGGAGCCCCTTGTTTTCGGACTTGTTCGGGGCCGTCTGCATTGTCCAACATTGGAGGAAGTTGAATTTTGTTTTAAGGGATCTTGTAATTTTAAGACAGGTTAGGCCTGCCCTTATTGAACCTTGTCCCTTGTGGGTCCATTGGCGGGAAATTTAATTTTTTTGGGCCTCTCATTCGTTTTTCGGCGGGAAATTTAACTTGACAATAAGAGGTTGGTAATTTGAAAATAGGTGTAAAAGCAACTTATTCTCAGGACTTGTCCTTTGACCAAAAATTTGAATTTGTTTTCCCATTGGGATTTTGTAAACAATAGGGACCTTAATGGTTTGGCGGGAAATTTGAAGTAAGGAGCCAAATTCCTCGTATCATTCTTTTAATTTGGTCATAATACCTTAAATAAAACTAAAAGTAGTCCCTGCTAAATAGTGTAAAGAGCAAACTTATGTTTGTTTGCACATTTATAATTAAACATTAGAAAAAACGTATTTCAAAATCTGATTGTAAATTATTTTTAAAATACAAACACATTGGTTATAAATCCAAAATCCAATTAATTTAACAGTTTTTATAATGGAAGCATCAAATTCTTTTAGGAAACCAAATGATACCTTGGGGGCCGTCCATGGTCAAAATTTGTTGTTTGTGTGGTTGTTGTGGTTGTTTGTGTTGTTTTAAATAATTGAAGGTCTAGGTGCCTTCGGTGTTGACACTTGTCTCATACACTTTGGAGTTTTTTCCCATAACCTTATTTTTTTCAATTTTTAATGGTGGAAAATTCATAGGGATTTTGTGCATGTTTTAACTTTAAACAATTAGAATTTGGATTGTTTGAAGCCACCAGTAAACTGATCCTAATTCCTCAAGTAATTTGAATTATGTGATTGACTAAAGTTATCTCTTGACGTACAAATTTTTTAACCAACCACGAAGAAATTTTCTTGATTAAACAAATCAGGGGCACAGAAACACCCAATTTTTCTCCGTTTGAAAATTGGTTTTAAACCTTATTTTGGGGTGTTTATTGTTTTTATTTAAAAGGCAACCAGAATTCTTTGGGTTTAAAAAAATTTGATATATGGCTAAGCAGGTTTGTTTGGTTTTGAACCATTTTTATTTAAGAAATATTAAAAAAGTGAATCAAATTTTACCGGTGTAAACATCTCGTAAATTATACACTTGTTTAAATTTAGTTATGTCAACAGGTTGTTAAACTTTAATTTTAATAATAACAATTAAAGTTTTAATAACCATGAAAATTAAATACAAATTAAATTTTGACCGGAGCAAACCCCAAAAGTGGATAATGATAATCTGGTGGTCGGGCTTTCGTGGGTTTTTTTTGTTTTGGTGGTTTTTGGGTTTTTGGTTTTAAAATAATATATTTTTGTTGTTAATTTTACTGTTTGGAAACTTTCCGTTTCTTTTATCAACCTGGTGGTTAATTTTTTTTAGTATTATTTATTTATTTAGTTATGAGTTTTAATGGTGTTAAATTAAATATGAAAATAAGATAAAGTATAACTTGTTTTAAATTTAAACATATTAAGTTTAAGGGTTTGAAGAACAAGTAACTTGGATGTATTAAAATAGGGAAATTTTTGGAACGACTGAGTTTAAAGATATATTGGCGTTTCTAAAATTTTCAAGCCCGAACCAGCGCTAGACCAATTTAATGGCGCTAAGATTAAAAGTTTCATTAATTCTTTGGACCGGGAAAAAAAAATTTAATATCTAGAAAATGGTTTTAAATTACTTTTTGTTTATTTTTTTTTAAAATGGCCAATCAAAATTTAAGTTTAAAAAAATGTAAATATTGGAATTTTAAGAAGGTTTAAAATTTGGGGAGAAATGTAAAATTTATGCAGGAAAATAATAAAAAAGAGAATGTGATAATAAAAAAATTATCCTGTGAATCAGTCGTTTAAAATTTATCAAAAATGATTTTATAAAAACAAAATTTATTATTTTCCAAGAAAATTTAAATTTTCAAGATTGGAATTAAAATAATAAAATTAAAAGTGAGTTTTTTAAACAGAAAATAAAAACAAAAATCTAATTAATTTATTGATCAGTAATTCGCATTAAAATGTGGAAAGTTTGGTTTTGGTTGGTGGGCCTTTCGTAGGGTTTTCCTCAATCCTAAGAATCATAATTAAACGGCTTCTTTCGGGCTTTTCGTTAATTAATAATTTAATTTATTGGTGGTTAACTTTGTTGGTCCCTTGGTTGCTCCTGACTTTTACATTCCGTGTGGGTTAATTTCGGGTTGGTTAGGGGATTTTGTGGGTGAAAATGTAGGTTAGGTTGTCTTGGATAAAATGGAAGGAAAAAATTGATAAATTTGTATAGGGTGACAGGTGGTAATTTATAAGGGATGAAGACGATATTAGGTTATAGGGTAATATGATAAGTAACGGAAGTGGAACTGGGATGTATTTTTGGATATAGGAAAATCCTTTTTCGGGGCGAAAACCGAAACCGCCAAAGGGGAGAATTAAAGGGATAATATTGGTCGTGACAATAGAGAATGTTTCGGAGCAAGATACCACCGTCAATTCACTACAGTCGCTAGAATATCTACAACCTATGCTTGTCCCGGCTTAGACCTTCAACAAGCTCATAGTAGAATCTCTGTTTGACTTGGTAAAATTGATTAGAAAAGGTGTAGTTTAGTATCTAGAAGCATTCGGGTGTAAATGACCTGTTTCTGTACACTTAACTTTCTTTGGTTATACTCAAATCGGGGCCATAACTCACAATAAGGTCGTATAACTAATTAGTGTAGGGATAACTTGGGTAGAGTGGTAGATACGGGTTTTAAAGGATTGTCTGGCTGGATGTTCAGGATCGTAAAATCTAGGTGGGTCAGGTGGAATAAATGGATGGTTTTCAGGTTATTCATAGGAACTAGGAGATGATGATGAATGTATGTGAACAAGCAGGAATATCTGTGATTTCAGGTTGACGGGATAAAATGAATGCAGGAATGATTATAAGAACAGGCAGAAATATTACTAAGTTATTTCACGCAGGATAATAATTGGGTGATCGAATGGATAGTCTGGGTATAATAATAATAAGAATAGGTATAATGATGAGTGGTTTCAGGCAGGAGAGTAATAATGAGAGTCATAATAATAATCTTCCATTTTCATTTTATTGATTTTTCACGGTATTTGTTTTGTGTTGTGGTCCTGTTTCGTCCTTTATTGTTGTTTGTCGGCTCGAATTGCCTTTTGGATTCGCATAATTAAAGCGGCTTCTTCGTCTTCTGTTGTCGTATGTTGTGGTCGTGTAGTTGATGCAATTTTTGCGTAGCTTAGTTGTTGGTATACTGTTTTGTTGGTCTTGATTGTTGTTTCTTGCCGTAGATCGGATGTTTCGGCAGCCCCGGAAGTTGGCGGTGTGCGGCCCGGTGCAATTGCAGCACCTGGTGGCTGACCGGATTCTGGTTAGGGAGCATGTGTTTGTCTGGTGTGGCCCGCGCACTCACACCTCGCTGGAGCGTGGTATGTGTTTGTCTGGTGGCGCACTCCACACACCTCGCTGGAGCGTGGTAGCCACTGGTCGAATGCCCGTACCTTCGGCAGTTATGGCGAATCTTCGGTGTTCTCTACTTTTATTTTAAGGTACCCGATGGACGTAAGTTCGAAGATCTCCTTCGCTCGTTCGTTTACGTAGTTGTACCAGCACCATGCTGGTTGTTCTTCGGTCGGGGCCTGCAAACATGCGGCTTATTTTTAGTACTTCAAAGCCCATTTCGGTTAATTCGTGTTCTATTTGTTGAATGGTCTTGTCGTCCTGTGGGATCCCTTTAGGACTGCTTTAATGGTTTTTCCGCTTCTAGGAGGTATGTATTGAATTGAGTTTCTTCTGCGTCAAGGGCCTTTGTTGCGGCTCTGAAGTCTTCCGGCGAGGTTAGGTTGATTGTTATGCCGTTTTTGTAGTGCACACGTTCTCGGACTACGTTTAGGAGGACAGCTTCTCCATCGTGCTTGTGTAGTCCTCGTGGCGGTGGAGGATAGTAGTATAGCTACCCACTTCTAATCCACTTTTCTACTATACTATTTCTACGAGTGTTTTTGCTCAAGGTCAACTCACGTACACGTCCAAGTACATGGTTTATCAAGGTCATAATCTTCAAGGCCACCTCGGTCATGTAGCCCTGCCTTCAAGGTCACCTCAGGTTACGTGGTTTGTACTCATGCCAAGGCCACGTGGTAGGTAACCCCGCCTCTTCAAGGTCATGCTTGCACGAGTCCTTCAAGGTCACTAGAAAAGTTACTAGATTGTTGATTGTCCTGAAGGTCATTGCCCTCGGTCTCAGGCAAGTCTATGCATGTTTCTAGGCCACGCCCTATTCTGAGAAACAAAGGGGGCCCATTGTTTAAAGTCTATGCTTTCAAGGTCACATGAGAGAACAAAGACGATCTATTGTTTTGGCTGAGTCTTCTAGGAAATCAATAACAAAGACGATGCATTGTTCAAAGTCTATGCTTTCAACGCCACATGAAAGAACAAAGACTATCTATTGTTCCGTTAGAAATAGATTGTTATCTCAATTCTAGGAAATCAAGAATAAACGCGATTTCCCCCATACGACCACATCTCAATTCTGAGAAATCAAAAAGGGGGCCCATTGTTCAAAGTCTATGCTTACAATTTTCAAGGTCACATGAAAGAACACAGACGATCTATTGTTATGGATGAGTCATATTCTAAAAATTCTGAGAAAATCAAGAACAAAGAGGGCTCATTGTTCTAGTCAACGGTTCAAAGTCTATGCTTATAATTTTCAAAGGTTATAGAGAAATGAACAAAGACGATTCATTGTTCTGGTTGATTTATAAAATAGATTGTTATCTACACTTCGATTCTGAGAAATCAGTTTTCAAGAACAAAGGCGATCCATTGTCAACGATTACAAGGTCACACCTCTGAGAAATGAACAAAGACGATCCATTGTTCCGTTATTTTAAAAATAAATTGTTATCTCAATTCTAGGAAATCAAGAATAAAGGCGATCCATTGTCAACGCTTCAAAGTTATGCTTAGAATTTTCAAGGTAAAAGAACAAAAGCGATTCATTCTTCTGGTCGAGTTATAAAAATAAATTATTATCTCAATTCTGAGAAATCATGAACAAAGACGATGTATTGTTCAAAGTCTATGCTTATAATTTTCAAGGTAAATGAATAAAGACGATTCATTGTTCTGGTTGATTTATAAAAATAGAGTGTTATCTAAATACATCTCTTTCAAGAACAAAGGCAATCCATTGTCAACGATTTAAAGTTTATGCTTATAAGGTCACACCTCTGATAACAAAGACGATCCATTGTTCAGTTAGAAATAGATTGTTATCTCAATTCTAGGAAATCAAGAGCCCTGAGGTGCATGTTTCAAAGCCACGCCCCCTCAAGTGCTCTAAACAGGTGGCCGTTCCCCTAAACAGGTAGCCGTTTCCTAAAAACAGGTAGCCGTTTCCTAAAACAGGGGGTCCGTTTCCCAAAACAGATAGCTGTTTCGCAACCGTTTCCCCCGAAAAAGGCGATCTATTGTTCAGGTCGAGATTCCACATCTCAATTCCAGGAAATCAAGAATGAGGCTCATTGTTCAAAGTCTATGCTTACAATTTTCAAGGTGTAAGAGCAAAGACGATCTATTGTTTTGGCTGAGTCATAGCTTCTGAAATTCTAGGAAATCAAGAACAAAGACGATGCATTGTCAACGCTTCAAAGTCTATGCTTACAATTTTCAAGGTAAAAGAACAAAAGCGATTCATTCTTCTGGTCGAGTTATAAAAAATAAATTGTTATCTCAATTCTAGGAAATCAAGAATAAAGACGATGTATTGTTCAACGGTTCAAAGTCTATTCTTACAATTTTCAAGGTAAAAGGACAAAGACGATTCATTGTTGAGTCGTAGCTTATGAAAAGGTGAGCCGAACTTATCCGACCTTACCCGATCTTATCTCTATATAAGTAGATAAAGAACAGTCCCACGTCAGTCGATACATTACAATCGTCACAACAACAAATTACCTAAAGTAAAATCAACTATTATTGATCACCAGTGTGTGCATCATATTTTTACAATCCTATCTAAAAGTTTTATTGTAAACCGAAGAGCAATTTGTTAAACGTAAAGAGTACTCACCAATTTGTGCATCATATTTTTACAATCGTGACTAGAACCGTTGTGAAGAGCATTTGTTAAAAGTTCATTACGTGTGTGCTTCATATTGCTAGCTATGAGTATGCCAAGTAGTAGTGAGATGGTTAATTTAACAAAGCGCATTGTTCCCTTATTGAAAACAAAAAGGAATTTGCCAGGCACATCCGTATAGTTAACACCAATATCAAGCTATTGCAAGATATAATTAAACATAAAATTTATTATGAGACCAATGAAAGCTTGTTAAGCTTGAGAGCAATTTAGCATTGCTCAAGTGCTATCTGGTTAGATTGAGACGGTTAAAGAACGCTTCAGGAAAGTTGGTAGTGGAATTGTCAATAAAAAGGTATGCATAAATTACGTTGGTACCCCTAGACTCATGTTTTAATGGTAGGCTGCTTACAGGAATTATAATCAATATGTCAAACATTAAGGACCCTTTGATATTTTTACTAAACGCATATAATAGTTTTGCACGTAAGGTGAAATTAATGTTAAGGCAATCTATGCTAAAGGTAAATGTGGTCTTAGGCTGCAATTTCATGCAACCCAAAATCATAGTATTGAGTTGAAGACTTTTGCCACAAAAATTGCGTTATTGATATTTCAACCAATATACGTGTCTGGTACAATGAAAACGTGTATGATAAGTTACGGATAAAATTAGAGGAGTTTTCTGAAAGGGATTCCGGTTGGGCAGTACATGAAGTCTTACATTTAAAAGTAAATATTAATAGCTATGTCCCATTTAGAGGCGGTCATTCAACCTATGTTAAAGTTCCTCGCTTCATAGCAGTAAAGCGTGCTTGTTAATGTTAAAATAACGATAGTATTGCTTCCTGTGGGCCGTTGTTTCAGCATTATATCCCGCGCAATATCATACGGAAAGGATTCAAAGTTATCCTCATTTTAGAGATGTTTTGAAGTACGATTCAATTCACTTCCCATTCACCTGGATGATGTAAAAAATTTGAGAATCTAAACAACCTCGCAATTAATTTGTATTGCATAAATGGTAAAAAGTTGTACCCTTGTATTGAGTAATCAGCAAAGCGATAGAGAACCCATAAATCTTTTAATACTTTCTGATCAGGGCGGATGATACTGTATACC
>JARFJB010000220.1:0-184765 GCA_036346205.1 Vesta saturnalis | reverse complement strand
TATTGTTTGAGGGTTTAGCACGAATAATTGATATCCATCAACCTCTCAGAGACTTATTATGGACCAGGTCGTTTAATGTCTGTAGTTTCTTTTTTGCAAAAGGAATGTGACACTCAAGTGAAGTTCATAATAATGGAGTTTAATAAGCATAGACAAGTACATAAAAAAATTAATCAAATTTTAGAAATTGCAAAAATGAGTAGTAGCTCTAGTTTTAATAAAATAGAAAAAGTAGATCCTAAAGATTTGGATATTTTAATTCAGGAGATTACCATAATGCATGTTCGCATGGAATTGTATATAAAATTTGTAAGAAGAAAAGTGATGGTAATAAGGTAAAAATAGTGTTAAAATAATTGATGGATATATGCATTGCAGGCTGATATAGACATAAGTGTGTTAGTAATGGAAGAACGTAATAACCATGTAATGTTACTTGATAAGCTTATTAATGGTAGTGATTTAAGCAGAAGAAAACATGACTTGTTATCATTATATCTTCAATTAGAGCAGTACTTTATGGAGGAATCTGTTAGTAAAGCAGTTGGAATTGATTCTACAGAAACTTCTCAACAGACATCTAGCATAGTCGACGATACATTTTTTATTATTCGTAAATGTATAAGGTTTGTACTTACTTTGGTACTTTTAACTGGTTATAAAAAATATGTATAATATTGGTTAAAATTCTACTTAACTACTTCGATACCAAGCCACATATTAAATAAGCCCGCTCTATGAAAAAAGATTTCAGTATAATAGTTGTACTGGACTTTCAACAAACAAATGAGTACCCCTAAAAAATAATAAAACTAAAATATATACCAATTATCATAATAGATTATGCCTACTCCCAATCTTTAATTTATAATGGCGAAGTTATCTTTAGAGATAACTGTGGTAAGCGGCATGTCGCTGAAGTCTACTTGAAAATACCTTTCAAACGGTATGCTATTTGACCCCCTTCCTATTTAAAAAAATCAAGTTGACTGTGCAGCTCCCGTCCTTGTCAGTTAAAAAATAACAAAACTGTGGAAATAATAGAAGGCCTTGTAAACAGCATACATATTAAATTTTATCGATTTAGCTCGAATAGCTTTGAAATAACAAGGCTGGTTCCATACATTTGGTACGCACTATATACAATGATATCACTTGAAATTCCGGAATACTGAATCTATGCGGAACGTATAACATACAAAATACACTCTTGTACCATACAAGCGGCCGACTAGGATGAACTAAAGAAATTTCTAATATATATAAATGTATCATTGCTGCTTCTCTGAAGAAAATGATGAAAGTCTAATTAGATCTGAGTAGCGTAAAGGTTCTTGATCATCATTATACATTAGAATCTGTTTGTTTATGAAGATCTCTAAATTTTCATGGCAATCAAGTTATTATTAACATTAACGTAATATAAAATACTTATCTTTTTCGGGTTTTTTAATGGTGTATTTTAAATTATACAATCTAAACGTTTCGATAACACCTACAGTTATCTTCGTCAGTAGTAATATTTGTTAAAGATGTTGTAAACAATTTTGTCAAAGTTAAATAATTAAAACATAAACATCAGCCTGCTATTAATATAACAGTTTGAGAAATGTATAAAGCCAACTATAAAATTAAATTTTAGTAAAGAATAACTAGGTCATTAAAAATTAAATATTGTTAAACTGTCTTAAAGATGACAAATCAGAACACTCTCTATGACGAAAGCTAACAATGAAATTTGTCAGCCAAAAAACACATTTAACAAAATTTAATCGAGTTATGATGTAAGTGTAAAGTTGTGAAAAACTTCAATTTGAAAATGATAGAAGCATTCACAAATTCAAACATCACATCAAATAAAATAACCCAGTTAAATCTAACAAAGAGATATCTTTATCAATAAGTGGGGTGTTATTAACAATGAAAAGCATAATGCAGAACATTTTTTGTAATTTTTAATTTTAATTTAATTTCAACTACTTATGTTAAATTATAGTGCTGTGGTAATTTAACATATAATTGGTAAAGCATTTGCTTCAAAATCTAGGAAAAACATCGAAAACTCCATTAAATTGTTACTTTTTGATACTGCTAATGAAGTTAGATATAACACCGTTAACATATTACGTAAAACAAAATCTCCAAAGAGCAACTTATCCTTTCATCAACGACGTGCTTTACTTGATCTTAAACGCAATGAAAGTATAATAATTTTAAAATCAGATAAAGGTAATGCAACTGTTATATTAAATATGAACGATTATAACATTAAGATAGAACAATTGTTGGGACCAGAAACTTATCGTGAAATACCAAAAGATCCAACAAAAATGTTTCTTTTAAAAACTAAAGAGCTGATTAAATTATCATCTATTCCTGAAGAAATAAAAAAGAAACTAACTAACTCTGAAGCTATTTCACCAAAACTATATGGTTTACCAAAAATTCATAAACCTAATATTCCTTTAAGGCCTATTGTTAGTGCAATTGGTTCTCCTACATATAGCCTTGCAAAACATCTTACATTTTTATTACAACCTCATATAGGAAAAACACCCTTTACTTAAAAATTCTGCGGACTTTGTTGAAAAAATGTATAGTTTCAAAATTGAAGAGGGTGATATAATGGTTAGTTTTGATGTTGTTTCACTTTTTACAAAAGTGCCTCTAAAAGAAACTATTGAATACATTGATCATCTTTTTCCAAAGGACATAACCATTCTTTTTCAGCACTGTCTTACTACAACTTATTTTCAGTGGAATAGTAAATTTTATGAACAGATTGAAGGTGTAGCTAATTTTTATATGGAAAAATTTGAAACATTAGCGTTACAAACAACACCTAAAAAACCATCAGTTTGGTATAGATATGTAGATGACACATTTGTTATTTGGAGACATGGAGAAGAAGCACTGCATGAGTTTTTGGTTTTATAAATGGTATACATCCTAGTATTCAGTTTACCATGGAAAAAGAAACTAATGGAAGTTTACCATTTCTTGACATATTAATATCTAAAAATAATAATTCACTATCTTTTAAGGTTTACAGAAAGACGACACACACTGATAGATACCTTCATAAATTATCCAACCACCATCCACGTCAAAAAATTGGCGTAATTAAATCTTTAGTAGATCGAGCAAAACGAATTTGTGGCCCTGAATTTTTGAAGTATGAATATAAATATTTAAGAAAATCCTTACAAGATAATGCATATTCACTTACAGATATTAATAGTGTTATTACACCTTCTAGGCGTAACCTTAAAGAAAAACCAGTTCTTAATGTTGGTACTGCTTTTCTTCCTTTTATAGCTAATGTTACAAATAGAATTGAAAAAATCCTAATTAAATATGGAATTAGGGCTATTTTTAAACCTACAAGAAAAATTAAAGAACATTTAAGATCACCTAAAGATGTGTCAAACCCTTTATCATCTTCCGGAGTTTATAAGTTATCTTGTTCATGTGGAAAAGTATACATCGGAACCACAAAACGTAGCTTTGATACAAGACGCAAAGAACATATGAGATTTTGTAGATTGGGTCAACCAGAGAGGTCTGCTGTGGCTGACCATGCCCTGAATAATCTAAATCATGACATTCAATTTGACAATATGGAAATATTGTCAAGACAAACTCATTATTATGTTCGTTTACAACGTGAAGCTATTGAAATATATGAACACCCTAATAATTTTAATAGACAAGAAGAAAATCTCCGTTTAAATAGGTTTTGGCATCTTATAATTAAAAAAAAAGCATAATGATACGACTTAATTTTGATTTTAATTTTAACTTTTGGTATGTCTAGGTTTTTTGCTGTGTTTTTCCTAGACTTTGAAGCAAATGCTTTACCAATTATATGTTAAATTACCACAGCACTATAATTTAACACAAGTAGTTGAAATTAAATTAAAATTAAAAATTTCAAAAAATATTCTGCATTATGCTTTTCATTGTTAATAACACTTCCACTTATTGATAAAGATATCTCTTTGTTAGATTTAACTGGGTTATTTTATTTGATGTGATGTTTGGATTTGTGAATGCTTCTGTCATTTTCAAATTGAAGTTTTTCACAACTTTACACTTACATCATAACTCGATTAAATTTTGTTAAATGTGTTTTTTGGCTGAACAATTTGATTGTTAGCTTTCGTCGTAGAGAGTGTTCTGATTTGTCATCTTTAAGGCAGTTTAACAATATTTAATTTTTAATGACCTGGTTGTTCTTTACTAAAATTTAATTTTATAGGTGGCTTTATATGTTTCTCAAACTGTTATATTAATAGCAGGCTGATGTTTATGTTTTAATTTTTCAACTTTGACAAAATTGTTTACAACATCTTTAACAATTTTTAACAAATATTACTACTGACGAAGGTTAACTGTAAGTGTTATCGAAACGTTTAGATTGTATAATTTAAAATACACCATTAAAAAACCCCAAAAAAGATAAGTATTTTATTATGAGCGATAATGGTGAAAGTTTACATTTTCATATTAACGTAATATAAATTAATTTATTTAAAAACAGTCTCTACTTTAGATAATAGTTTGCAAACTCTTAGCAATTCAAAGGAGTGGATAAGCAGGATAGGTCTGGAATTTATTCAACTGTGAATATATGTAGGGCAAACTAAACCACCTATCAAAATTTGTTTTGCTTAAAGGTCATTTTGCTCATATCAAATACAAACATTGAGACAAGTCTGCTTTAGACCTACACGTTTGATAATAATCATGTAGTAGATAAGGTATAATAATCAAACATGTTAAAAATAAGTACAAATTCAATTGTTATGAAAGTTTAAAGATCTCAAAAAAACGAACAATGAATATCGATCAAGGACCTTTAGGCTATCCATTAAACTTTCACTTTCACCAGATAAGCACCAAAGCGTTACTTGCTGCTGGTACATATATCAGAAATGTTATTAATTCGTCCTAGTCGACTATTGATGATGGTAGCTTAGTTACTGAAACGTGTTCAGTGTTTTTAATTTTTTTATGGTATGTGGGTATATTTTATATGTTTAATGATCTTTTTATTTCTCCATTACTACAATTATGTACCTGTACATGAAAATTTGAAGAACTTACCTTAACTTAACCTTCACGCCATTCCCTTGTGGGGTAGGCAAAACAATCCCTGCCTCTTATTTATTTTTCATTCACAATCTTTCTCCATGTTTTCCTATCTCCGCATACCTCCCTAGCTTCCGCAAGATTTATACATAGTCTCTGACATGCCCTTTTGTTTTTAAAACTCCTTATCTTTCTTTTCTTTATCATAGATCCTACTACATTCAGCCAAGTTTTACGCGGCCTACCAGGCCCGGCCTTTCCCTAACCTCACCCACATATATTTCTTGCGTTGTTCATTCTCTCAATGTGACCAAACCAACGTAATGTACAACTTTTATATCTATCCATCATCGTCTTTTCCTCACCACACTCCGTTATTATGCATTCATTTTTTATCTTGTCCCTTCTCGTTTTACCACATGCGCTTCTCAGGTATCTCATACCCACGGCATTTATTTTTCTTTCGTGCTTTTTTTGACATACCCATGTCTCACTTCCATACAGTACTGACGAGACGAATACGCCATTATAGATTGCTCGTTTCGCAGCTAGGCTTATGCTTTCATTTCTCATTATCGTCCACATACTTCCAATCACTTTCCTTCCAGCTCTCAATTGTACCATCTGCAGTAAACTTTCTATCGAGATATACTAGCTCGTCCACTTGCTCCACAATTTCATCTTGCAGAGTAAATACTCTACTCTCCTTTCCACCTTCCCGATTGAACACCACAATCTTTGTGTTTTGTTCACGTTTACCTTTAGGTCGATCCTCTCACAGACTGTATCAAACTTCTTCAGAGCGGTTTGCAGCTCATCCGCACTGTCACTTAATAAGACTGTGCCCTGTGCATACACCAGAAGTCATACATTTACGTCACCAACCATTACACCATGTATACATTGAACAACCACGGTGACATCACACAGCCTTGTCGCACTCCTTGCTCAATATTAAAGTATTCACTCACACCTCCTCTCACCCTAACACATGCCCGACTACCGTTGTATGCTGCCCTTATTCCATTTATTAGACCTTTATTTACGCCATATTCATTTAATATTTCCCACAGCTTCTCCCTATTCACTCTGTCATATGTTTTCTCCAGATCTACAAACATACAGTACAACTTACTTTTTACCTTTAAACACTTTTCGATCACCTGCTGGAGAGCAACCATCTGATCGATACATCCTCTCCCTGCCATGAAGCCTCCTTGCACATCCCACAGCTTAGTTTGTGTAGTTTCTCGTGCTCTATACGCGATTCCTGGTTTCGCGCCGCTCACCGGGCTTGCTGGTATTTATTAGCGGCCAAATGATTCAATTATTATTTATTTTTTTTATTTTATATATATATTTTTTTTAGATTTTCGAGTTATAGTTATTTCAATGTCATTTAATATTTATTTATCAAATCAGCTGTATTATTGTCGCGAGTCGTGACAACTTAAATAAATATTTTATTAGTTCTCTATGATTCATTTTTATTGCACAAATGTTTACCTGTTCGAGTCCAATCCTTAGACAAAAGGTTTACGTTTGCTTTATAATTTTTTTAAGTTAACGTTTTAACAATCACCTGGGTTTAATAGAGCCGTATTTTTCGTATCTACTGTAGCAATCCTAAATGTTATTTCGCGCCTATTTCAACTAAAGAGCCTTTTACTGGTTAGATTATCATTATCTTTGTTTATTATTAATATTCAAACCGCTGGGTATAAAAACCTGTTCAAACGCCTACCCTTATTTAATTGATTTAGAAGTTGTCATTTAACATGTATTTAACTTAAAAAGTACGACCATATTTTATGTTTACATTTTTATTACAAAAAGATTTACAATTTACCCGATTTCTTGTTTTATTATTTTGAAAATAAAAGGTCTTTGAATTCAATCGAAAAAAGTAAACTTTTAGAGTAAAACTTCTTTAAATTTCTTATTTATTAAACGCATATTGAAAAGGAAGTGAAGTATGTTAATTATTTAACTTGAAACTATGCAACTATTTAATTTACTCGATTCCTATAATATGCTGTTTACTATTTTAAATTTTTATTATTAAAATTTTCAATTTACAATTGCTGGTGACGCGTCTACCTGCTTTCCCTTTGCCATTACCTGGTTTCTTGTTTTATTATTTAAGAATAAAAGAAGGTATTGTACTTCAATCGATAATCTGGACTTTTAGTAAAACTAAATTTTCCTTAAATAGCTACATTTCTTATTTATAAAATGAATATTGTAAAGAAGTGAGGGATACTAATTATTTAAATTAAAACTAAGAGGATCTATTCTATTTAGTATGTTTAATTTGCTACTAAAAACTGAATTGCTTTATTTATTGACTTAATTCATTTACTGTCGGATTTAAGATGTATTTATACTTCAATTGTTAAAATTTTACAGAAACGCCCGGGTTTCCCCTAACGACTTTACCTTTCTTTCTTTTAACTACTAAAATGCGTTTTATTTATTTGAGAAAAGAACCCGTATTTCATTCAGAATTACGGTTTCTTTTCTCAAATTTTCACAAACTTGAAGAATTTCAGTTAATTATAACGACATACACAATTATTACCCATAATTAGCGACATTGTTAATATTGTATAAAAAAAATTATTTTATTCACAATTAGTTTGTAACAACCGCTTTTCTAACCCTTTAAAGGTTGAAAAGTGAATGATTCTATGGGTTTACTTTAAGCGGCCAGTAATAACAAAAAAAGGAGACAGTAATCGATTTGAAGTATCAATGTCAAATTGACAACTTGCCAATTTTAATAAACGGTCACGAGTATGCAACCATTTTTTCTCACGTGCTTAGATGGTGAGCGAACGTAAGCAATAGGTGGAAACAAAACAACACGTTTTCTTTAATAAGCATATGTAATAAGTGAATTATTGATAACAAGTAACGACAAAACCAATAGAAAAATAGTAAGCATAATATTTATGGCTTCTCATTAAAGTAAAAATTAAAAGTCTCATTGTGACGACCTTCAATATTAAACGAGAAGCCATGATGGATGTGTTCCAAAATTTTTTGATTTGAACTGTATAATGTTGCTTGTTCTTTAATTGTGAATAAAATCGTATACAAACCTCGGCAAAAGTACCATTCCCTTGTCTCGAGTACTAGTTCACCTCGAGGCTTTGCCTCTCGGTGCACTATACTTCTTTCGATAGGAATGGAACATTTGCCGCCTTGGTATGTAATATACCATTAATTGCAGCCATGTTGACCATTAAACCAAATTAGAAAATTTCAGGTTTTTGTGTAAAAATAAGCACAACATACTATTTGTTTTAATAGATATTTACTGCGAAAAATAATATTACATAAGTGATAGCGTTTGATGGAACTTGCAGATAAATGTCCTGTTATTTTTAATAACTGTTGCTCACGTACTCCACTTTTAGCTAGTTGTGTTACAGCAAAAGAACGATTTGAATGGTTTAATTTTCATTTTGTTAGTATCCAAGCCAATCTTTTGGGCCGCTTGTTTTGTCCATTTACCTATTTTGTTTTGTGCTGCCGGAGTTTTATATACCACCCCTTAGATAAAGATGCCTGCCAATATGGATTAGATGTCAAAATAAACGATCCGTTTGAGTATTTTCCGTTCTTTTTGACATTAATGTATGAAAAAGACGTACCAGACATTTGTCAGTGTCATTTTTATTTGGTGTTAAAATTTGCTATCGGTTAACCTGCGTGATCCACCTTGTGCGGTTTTAGAAATTATTGGGTTATATTCTACCCTACCAGTATGATTTCCATAATGATCTATTTCTTCTCTAAAATAGTTCATCAATGCTTTTGTCACCTCTCAATGCGAGCTCGTAGCTAGTCATTTGGAGTATTTTCGTCCCATGCTGCTATTATTTGTTCTATGTCTTTTTTCCTGAGAGGTGTCAGTGAAGGGATACATTTTTCTATTATACACCCTGAATTATTTTTCCTGGTTGTTTTGTGGTTCCATTCCACAACGTTTTGATAACAGATTCTTTGTAGTTTTCTCTATTTTTTTTTTTGATCAGTTTTGTCATAATTATGTGCAAAGCAAAAGTTTAAAAACTTCCATATTGTGTTCCTGATTTTTTCGTGTTGACTCGCGTTGTTTGTTCGACAGCTGTTTGTATTGAATCAGCCGAGCTTTGACCAAATCTTGTGCTCATGTTGGTTTCTGTAAGATGACTAATTGTAAAGTTTCTTCGAATTTATACCAATTCACTTGCCATATTGTAGAGAAAAATTTCAAAAGCAACATCTGAATGCTACTCAATAATGGCAACGATGCTGAATTATTAATGTTTATATTCAGACAAATGGCTGTGTTACCTTAACAACCAAGTCAATGCTAACTTTCTTATGCATTTATTTAAACAAAGATCTAGATAAACAACATGAAAAAATTGTCCTATACAATGCAACAAGTGGTGGGAATCTTGCCGGTAATTACCAGAAGATTCCTATCACAAGTTGGATTCAGCAAGAGAATCCAAAGAAAATGCAGGAAAATTGAAAATCTTTTTTTTCGAAATGCAGTAGTTTATAGTAACTGTTATAAATAATTATTATTATTAATACCTACAGTTTACTGTTGAATTTTTTTACCTTTATTCTCACCTGTATTATTGCTGTAAGAACTTGCTCCTTAGTATGGAAAGATTGCCAGTGTAATCAGATCCTAATTGGCTCAAATTCAAAAAAATAGAATGTTTAGATTGGTTTCTAAATTTTGAGTTGGATTGTCGGGGGTAATACCATAAGAGCTTGTGTTTATCCAGGCAAACTTTCATTTTGAATGAAAGCTTTGTTGCTTGATAATTGACGAGAGCAAATAACGGAAGGTGGCGCAATTTTACCTTTTGTTATTTGTTCGAGTCGTATTACCTATAAGCAGCAAAGCTTGAATTTTGTCAAAATTGAAAGTTTGTTCCGGGAATAAACATAAGCTCGAATGGTATTTGGTAAGACAATTTAATGAACCATTTAATTAAAATTAATAAACTATATTTTTATTTAAACAACGCCAAAACATAACATTTCTTGGAATACATAGGTAAATAGTAGCTTAATTGTTACGAAAACTACAGTTAGAAAATGTACAGTTATTATAAATTATTTTATTCGTGACCGACTGAACACTAGGTTATTGCTGCTTCTTAGATTTGTAACAACTTTTGAGTAATGATCTGAATCCAACTGGAGGTACGGTTTTAAGGACTTGGCGTGGTTGAATGGAGTGTAATTTTAGTGATTTGCATATCACTTACTACAGCTTTGGCTAATGTTGAAACAGTACTTGCTCGATTTGAATGATCAGGATTAAGGCCTATTTTGGTAGCTGGATATTTTTGTACCATCCCTTGCTGCCTTCTTTTTCATAATACTGATTCACTGTCAAAAACAATCGATCAGTTTGAATGTTTGGTCCTCTTTTGGTTAAAATTATATACAACAGTCTAACAGGGCATAACAGGATTTTCTTTATTTTCTGTAAGTCACTATCGTTAAGTTTCTTATCTCCACCCTGAGCTGTTTTCGAAAATATTGGATTGCATTCAACCTTGCCGGTAGAAGTGTCGTCATTATTTTTTTCTGCTCTAAAATAATGAATTTTACACTGTGTAGCTTCTCTCCCTCTCCAATTAAAGGCAGCAACATGGAAAAATTTCTTCTGCAATCCATTTAAATGAGTCAGAAATTGACCCAAATTCATTGAAATATTTTCCATGAATACATTTTGCAATAGTGTTCCAGTTAGTTTTGACGTATTCTTTGTCTTTTTTGTTCATATTGTAGGCCCAGTTTTCCAGTATTCTAGCAATTTCAACCACTGACGTATTTCCATCCAAAATATACTTTCTCTCCAAGCAAAATTGCACTAATTGCTTCCATATTGAGGTTTTCGTTTTTATTATATTTTTAGTATGGTATTCGATACCGCTGCTTTTATATTTTCTTTAGTAGCACTGCCGAAATGGTTAATTTTTGAAGACAAAAATACAAAAACGTGTGTTTTACGTTTATTTAAGCGTTACTGACGAAATTTAACCATCGTTACCATGGAAACATTAACACGTAGTTTATCCATTTGCAAACATACCTACTAGCAGTTTATCCGATGTCAAACTGACAAAACGTATATTAAAATGCATTGTTTTTGACAGATGAATTAAATTGTCGGAATTAGCCACTAGTAAATAGTCGGTGTAATTTTGATGCTTTTGGTCGATTTGAAATTTTCTTATTACTATTGCCTGATAGGATTGTTTGAAAAATAATCATATATAATACGATAAATACTCAAAGTTATGTTGACAATTTTTGGTGGTGCCACGAATGCTTGATGCACTTGTTTAAATTAAATTTCCAAGTGTATCATGCATGAGTGATAAACCACCACAAAACTTTTCTACAAAACTTTGAGTATCCATCGTATTGGGAGGACTATTGTACGAACACACCCAAACGTTATAATTATTAAAAAAATATAACGTTTTCAAATTGTGAAGTAGGTATCTTTAACTTAAGTAATCTTACAATTAGTTTTCTGTTATACCTGAAAAATATAATAAACTAAAGATCTTCATTTGTTAAAAATTGTCACTGGAAGGACTAATCCAATATTCGCTGCAATTTGGTACTAGTACAATATGCCATATAATTCGATTTGGTTAGTTGTGCAACAGATAATCTGGCACATTTATTGGCCAAAATTTGACGTATGTCGTGTGAGTACAATAGTCACTGTAATTTTATATGGAATATTTACATGTAGTCTGCAATATTCACTATAAGTTGGGGAAATAATGTGAGGGAAGTAGTCTATTACAGTTACACTTTCAATTTGGTTTAAAGTTAGTTTGCGAAATTTGACAAGACAGATATTGCACTAGACCATGTGCTCGATGGCCTTCAAGATATAGATATACAGATATTAAATTTAAGTGTTAAATTTCGTGGGTTTATGATTTGAAGAAGAGCATAGTTATACAGTAGATAATGAATAGGATCCTATACATTAAGAAGTCTAGAATACGGACCCTATGGGGACTATTTGATGATTTGCTTGACCTGAAATGGTAAAATGTGAATTTCCTTCCTAATAGTTGGGTATTATTATACCACTCAATAAGTCACCGGTCTAACACATATGGCAACACTGTTGACAGACCCATATGATTTTCGGATAGTATCAACCTTCAAACGATACATCAAAATTTCATGGCATTCTAACAATTAGTGTACAAGTTACAGTGGTTTTAATGACCCCAGTTTTGTAAATTTCAAAACAATGGATAAAAAAGATATTCGTGTGTTGATTAGACATTGATTTTTGATGGGGAAAAATATTCTTGAAGCAAATCAGTGGCTTGATAAGCGTTATGGAGACGCTGCACTAGGGAAATCAACTATTGTTGATTGGTATGCTGGGCGCTTTAAAGATATCAGAAGGTAGTGTGTTTACAATTTTACACGAAAATTTGAGCATGCGAAAGTTGGTTTCCAAGTGGGTATCGCGTATGCTCACACCGGACCAAAAACAACAACGCGTCAACGATTCAGAGTGCTGTTTGGAGCTGTTCAAGCGAGATAAAAAGGATTTCTTACATCGGTATGTGACAATGAATGAAACATGGATCCACTACTGTACACCTGAATCTAAAAGTTAGTCAGCTGAGGGGACAGCAACCGGTGAAAATCGTTTAAAGCGACCAAAAACACAAAAGTGAGCAGCAAGATTATGGCATCCGTATTTTGGGACGCGCATAGTATTTTGTACAACGTCTATCCTGAGAAAGGTAAAAATATCAATAGTGAATATTACATGGCATTGTTGGGTCGATTGAGTGTAAAAATCAAGAAAAAACGGCCTCACATGCAAAAGAAAACAGTGCTGTTTCACCAAGATAATGTCCCGTGTCATAATTCGATGAAAACGGTGGTTAAATTGAATGAGTTACGCTTCGAACTGCTTTCCCTCCCACCGTATTCTCCAGATCTGACACGCAGCGACTGCTGGATTTTTGCAGACATCAAAAAGATGCTCCAGGGAAAGAAATTTGGCTCAAATAAAGAAGTGATTGTCGAAACTGATTCCTATTTTGACAGCAAAGAAAATCGCAGTAGAACGGAAGTAACAGATAAGAGAAGGGGTGTTGGTAGCTCAGTGGTTATAAAGGGGTGTGGTACTAATTTTGCATTTAGGATCACCTGTAATACGTACACAATAAGGGTATGTCATAAATCAGGAAAAATGTGTCGCAAATAATAAATAAATTTATAGCGTAAAAACGTCATGAACTAGATCTTAAAATAATGGCAAATCATAATTTCCACTCGGAAAGAAAACACTCACCTCTACCTGAAAATTCTACTCCAAAAATATCTTTGCAAAGTTCACTTAAACTTAAATAAAATCTTAAGCTTTATTTAAAAGTCGCAAAATTGCGATAATAAAACTCAAAACGCATACATTAAGATAAATTTCAACGTAATATTACTAGCTTAAATAACCAAAATGACTGCTCCATACGGTAATTAATTATTCAATTTAAACATGAATATACCTCACAACAAAATAAACAAACGCGAAAGTCAGCTAAATTCCCAAACAAAGAAAGAAATTTGCTTTATTTATCGCACACCAGGTAAAACAATGACATCAGCTGGTATGTTGAATTCCTATAAATCTTCAAAATATTTGCGAATACTCGCAAAACAAGGCACTGGCCTGCAAATAAGCCAGCTTATCGGTTAACGATCTATTTACTTTATAATTACGTTACATTATATTTCAAAACATTTTTTAAAATGAACTTATATCACCAAATTCAAAATAGCAAATACTCTAGTAGACAAATTCTCATAATTCATTACGTTAAAGCTTTTATTAAACAACAAAACAATTAAAAAGTCGCCCCTGTAAAGTGGTGTAAATCATTAATTTCTGCAAAACAAAAAATCACCCGGTAACTAGAATTCAATCCAAAATATCTAATATTTTAAATTTTGATCATACGTAATAATTTAATAACGTTGTAAGAGAAGAATAAAATTACAAAAGTATGTACCCTTAAAGAAATAATACCCAATTCATAAACACTATTCATATATTAAAACAAAAATAAGAATTAAAGTCAAGATATTGTCCAAAACACATAAAATGTAACTTTATTACGTAAAATTTCTAGAAAACTGATTTGGAATGATTCTTACAAGATTTAAATAACCAGAATTTATCAAACAAACAATACATCATATGATTCATACGCGGGTGAATACACTTCATAAAACGAAATAAAAGGTTTGAAGGACTACTGAACAAAATGATAAACAAGAAGCATATTCATCCGCCCAAATAAATACAAATAAACACTATTAAAACCACAAATATAATCTCGTAAAATAGTTACCTTCACACCAAAATAATCAGTCGAAACGATAACGGCAATTGACCCTTTCGGTAGTAGCTTCTTAACCTCCTCAATTGTTAAATTATATTTACACCAACTTCATTAACGACAAATCTTTAAGCCATCTGCTTCGATCACCTCTTCACTGGTTTAACGTAAATATATATACACGAATATAACCTTATTTACAAGCGTTCTTTGCTTTTATCTACACAAAACTAATTTAACCGATCTATTTACAGCGAGTTTATCATTGGTTGGGTGTTAACTGTGTGCGTGGATGCAACCAAGAAATAACCATGAACTCATTACAAACATCCGCATAAAACAAAATGAGATAAAATAGTTCATGAATGGGATCGGCACTAACAGTAAACACTTGTCACTTCTGATAAACGATACTCACTAATATTACCGGGTAAATGAATACTATTCATAAACCCCGACAAGGGCATACGGAAAAGATTTCCCACGATAAAATTCAAACAACTAGAATTAAATCACGCACATACATCCTGTTTTTCAAATAAGAAACCTTGTCATTCAAATAAATTTTCTATACTTCCAACAACAATTCCATATATAAAAGGAACTGATAAACTTGAAATAAATGAAGAACTATATGACCGCGACTGAACTTTTCGTTATCAACGACAGCACAAACAGTTTTTTCCCAAACATATTACGTTAATTACAAACTCTTTTCGTTCATCATGAAATTAAACTGGGATAACAATTTTCAATCACTTAATTTATCTCAACTAACTATAACTAATGATACTTAAAAAATAAATAGGAATAACCATTATTTATAGAAAATCATAAACTCCCATCTAAAATAGTAAAAGGGATTTCACTAAATCAAATTAACGTGTGGATCGTAATTTAAAAAAACTTCAATCTAATAGAGATAACCAAACCGAAAAATGTCTATATCATTTACAGAATTGGGGAAACTAAATTCTACTTCAATTTGTAATAACTGCAAATACTGCCAAACAAAGTGGAAAGTTGTAAATGAATGTATGCTTCCAAAATGTATAGTCCAACTCGACAAAACATTATAATACTGTACACCTAAAATTAGAAAAATACAAAAAATCTGTGGCAGATTTCAACCACACCTTACACTTGTTCTCCAAAAAAGGTATCGAAAAGTTAGAGGAGGGTGGAATGTGTAAAGTCGAATTTCTAAAAAAAAAATTGTTTTTCTTAGTTAGACCTGGGACTTATTGAGTGATGGGTTAGTTACATGATGTATCTACGCAGTATCTTATGTGATGTGAAGTGTAATATGTCTTTGAGTGAAAGAAATGAATGAATACGTAGAAAACCTGAGTTTGTGTGTTTGACACCTTGCAAAAATAATAAATGCTTTTATTACATGGTAATACTTTCATGCCTTCAGACGTTCAATATCAAGTGGAAGTTTAGATGGAATTTGTGCTGTCATAAACATAGCTTGTGGTGTATTAGAAAATGATTTTTGTGGTATTTTACGAGGACGTTTAAAGCAAGGTTATCCATCTGGGTATTTAGATCTTACACAAGCTTACAATGTTCTTCAAACATCTATCCAGCACGGTCGACTCCAACCAAGTGATACAGAACAAATTCGAACAACTTTCATTGTAATACTAATTAATTACTTAATTATGAATATAATTAATACTACATTTTTAGATAGCTTTAAATAATGCAGATGCAAGTACAGAATATGTAGAAACATTATGTGATAGTGCATTAGGTGATGTTCAAAAAGCAATACCAAATATGAATTCTAATGAACATGGTAAATTAGAGAGTTGTCTTTCCGGTTTATCGGCTGTGATTACTAATTTAAAGGATGTTATGGAGTATGGTATGCAACAATTACGAGTTAGTGTAATTAAACCTCGTATCAGTCCTTGGGTGGATTCATTTCTCAACATCAATCATCAACTTAATGAGGTAATTTTTTGAAATGCTAAATCTTTTTTTAATGCTTTGAATCAGGATGAATTATCAGAATATGAAGCTGGAGAATCATTTGTTCAAACTCTTATAATGAATTTAGATTCATTACTTTCTTCATTTAAAAACACTTTGACTTCCACCAATTATGATGGTCTTATTAAAATTCTAATAGGAGAAGTAACAGCAAGATTTGAAAAGGTTATTTTTAAATCAACATTTAATAGGGTATGTAATTTTTAAGGTGGGACGTCGCGAATAGTCAACAAAAAATTTTTTAATAAACACATTTTTATAAATGTTTCTTTGAACACAATTTAATATCGACATGTGAGGTAATAACAAATTAAGTGACTTTACGCGTAATCTATATTATTCTTTATGTACTCGCCAACACGCACTTGCCAAGCGTGGCGTTTTAACGGCTAAACTCTTAAAATGACGAGTTCTAAAACAGGATCTATACCCCAGGTGACTAGGGCGAGACGCCCACACTCTCACATCGATTCGTTGATCTGTCCCAAGGATTGTGGGGGGCAAAATTCGTCAATGCCAAAATCAAGACTAAGAAGAGCAAGATCTGCCAGGAATAAAATTCTGCCCCATTCGGATGCCCAGGAGGGCAGGACTCAAGCGACCTCGGTCATCGAAAGTGCCAACATCCAGATTCATTACTGAAACATACGTGGTATCAGGTCGAATCTTAATGCTGTTCACCAACACCTTGAACAAGTGCAACCTTGGAAGCACTGATTCGCCTGGCCTGCAATTTCCCAGATACAACCTCCACTCTAACTTTCGCCTTAAAGGCGAAGTATGTGCGTATACCAAGGACAACGTAGGTTGTAAGAGGATGTCCACTTTGGAAAACAACAAATTTGGCATTTCAAACATTCTGGGCCTTATCAATGGAAATCAAATAAATCTATCGAAAATCACGCCAACTATATTGACGCAAGGAATAGTTGCAAAAGCATGATCACCAAGGCCAAAAAGATGTTTGAAGAACGTAAATGCAAAGAATTAGTCTCGTGTTCTTTGGGTGGTCGTAAATTTTGGTCATTAACTAAAGCCATCAGTAAAAACATTAGTACATCTTCCTTTCCTCCCATGACGTCTCGCAACGGAGCTGTAGTAGCTGACCGTGTTGAAAAGTCAACCTCTTCGTCGATTACTTAGAATCAAATTCATGTCTCAATGATTCTGGTAAAACTATTAAATCAATCCACTTTCGTTACAAGCTCCTAGAATCAATTATCAATAAACTTGACCCAAACAAGGCAACTGGCCCTGACGGTATTCCAGCTATCATCCTTAAAAAATGCTACCCCGAGCTAGTACCTGTATTGTTCAAACTCTTTTTGATCTCCATGTCATCTGGAGAGTTTCCCTCATCGTGGAAGTTGGCAAATGTCCAGCCTATTCCTAAAAAGGGCGACAAGACCGATGCCTCAAACTATCGACCAATAGCTATCACTTCCATTCTGTCGAAAATCATGGAAAAAGCCATCAACTACTTTCGTTCATCGACTCCAATAAACTCTTAAACGACCACCAGTATGGGTTCAGACAGAGTCGTTCAACGGGTGATCTTCTTTCATATGTCACCCAACTTTGGAATAACACATTAGAGAGGTTCGGTGAAGCAGTCGTAGTAGCTTTAGATATTTTAAAAGCTTTTGACCAGGTTAGGTACAAGTGCCTACTTGCCAAGTTCACTTCGTTCGGCTTATCCGATACGCTCATCAATTAGATATCCAGCTTTCTTGACAAAAGACGTATACGCGTTGTTGTCGATGGGTTCTTTTCGAAAGAAACTAGTATTAACGCGGGAGTACCCCAAGGATCAGTGATAGCTCCCACACTTTTCCTGCTGTACATAAAAGACCTCATTTCCTCAACAACTAACCTGATCCATTGCTTTGCGGCTGACAGCACTCTACATTGTAGTTCTTCTCAGATTTCCCACAACAATAAGTCTAGACAGGACGTTAAGGTGAAAATGGTAGCCTCAATCAACAGTGACTTAGAACGTGTCCTTGAATGGGGAAGGAATAATCTACTCACGTTCAACGCCGACAAAACGCAGTGTTGCCTTGTGTCCACCAAGAAAGACCGATCATTTCCTGCTGTAAATATGAATGGCTAAGAACTCAAATTTTCAAACCCTATTTCTATGTTAGGGATGTCGGTATCATCGAACCTTTCATGAGTTGACCACATTTTGTCAGCCAGCAAAACAGCTGCCCGTAAACTGGGCTTTCTATACAGATCTAAACAGTGGTTTACATCGCAACAACTCCTTTTATTGTATAAGGCTCAAATTCGACCTCATCTGGAATACAATTCCCACCTCTGGGTCAGTGCTCCCCAATACGCCCTTGATATGGTAAACCGCATCCAAAAAAGAGCTACCAGGCTTATAAATGACCCGCCTGTGACTTCTGACCTACAGCCTCTTGATCATAGAAGAATAGTTTCGGTTCTTCCCTTAGTCTATCGCTATTAGCATAACAAGTGTGCCTCCGAAATACACTCCTTAATACCTTCGCAGGCCATATTCACTAGGAACACTCAGTTTGCCCATTCACACCATAATTACGCACTCAAAATTCCATCGTGTCACACTAAACGGGCTCAATCTGCATTTTTCCACACGACGACCAAATTGTGGAGTGCACTACCCAGTACCTGTTTTCCTCCAAACTTTGACTTAAGTCAATTTAAGCTAGCCATTCATAAACACTTCTCCGCAGCCTAACAATATCCCTAAACCCTCGCAGCGTTCCTGAGTGTTTTAACACGTTATGCAAATCTTAGCCTTTTCGGGAATACTATAAGTAATAAATTTAGATCGATTATGAAATTAAAACATAGTGATGTTTTTGCCAAACTTTTGTACCTAACTGTATCGCGTCAACCAATCGTGCAAACTTCCCCGGGCAGTCGACTGTTATTGAAGTCCGGCAACAGCGTAAAACTCGCGTGCTATGGACACACTTGCCGGTGTATGGAGTAGAGGCTGCGATTGAGGAGGCACCTGGCGAACTATTGAGAACTAGACATGAAAATAAAAAAGAGCTGAGATAAAATAAATCACTTGACTTACCAGTGTTGTGATATCTCATGATTTTACGTGAGTTTCAATGATTTTGCTCTTCATCTCGTAATCCAATGATTTAACTATAAAATCTCATAATTTGCGTATTTTGCGATTTAACATCATCATAAATTAAATAAATACAATTTTACGTGCTCGACTAATAAATTAGCCACCATATCTTATTAAAAATATTTTCATACGCTACGCTACTGGACACCTCCGCCGCCTGTGCCGTTATTAACTAATTTCAGAAGATTCAGTGCAGGATGCGTGATGCGCATATTGCGCTAATCTTCGAACTGGAATGGCGGATGACGTTATTGTGAAAAATTCTTTTTTTTTTTTCGGTTTTTTATCTAATTGGTTTCAACTACTATAGTTTAATTAAATTGAGTTGAGTTTTAGTTTCTTTTATGTTATTGTTACAAGTTTATATTAAAATATTGTGTAAAGAGTTTTATAAATTAGCGTATATTGAAATAACCCGGACTTCCGTCGTTGTTGCAGTGTTGCCAACCGAATATTTATTTGTATTTCTTAAAATAATTGTTTTATTAATCGAATTTGGTTAGTGTAGGTTAGGATAGATTCCTCCAGGAACCTTTATTAGTGTTAATTCACATTTAAAGTTTACATGAAAGTACTAATACCAATTGGCAACACAGGGTGCAGAAGTCAATGAATTCAATGCACGACGCCCTAAATTATGGTATTGATGGCAATATAAAATGTTTAAAATCTTGATTTTTATTATCAATCTCATGAATTTCTAACATCGTGCTCATGAAAAAGCAGAATTTTGATCTCACAACACTGTGACTTACCCGTATTCAAACAAATTATTACTTAGTCTTATTTTTATACACTTTTATATATGTAATATAATTTTTGGCTAATATTAAACGTCGTTAATTAAGTATATATGGTGTGTGCACCATACTTCAATAAAAATGATGGATAATATTGCAGAAGTTACGTGTGAAATATGTGATAAACAATTTAAGATGAGAAAAAAACTTATATGCTCACATGAGAAATATTCATAAAGTAGAGTTCTAAAATACTATACAACAAAACATTGTGTCATGTGTGTAACGGCAAGTACACCACATACAATGATTTCAGGAACATTTTGTAAAAAGCCATGATTTAGAATTTGCAGTGCAGGAAGTTAAGTTTAATAATAAGGAAAGTGTGTAATAACAAATTACAAAATGGACAAGAATAATTTTTAATTTCAGATAAAATTGCTGACGGTGTTACATACAACAAAATTCTGGATAATATAAGGGATGGTCCTCTGAAGTAAACAGAGGAACTGTTGTAGATTGACAAGATCTGGGTAATGTAAAAAAAAGATTCCATCTTCAGGGACACTTACACAGTTACACACAAATGTTGTTTTGAGTGTGAAAATGTGGATACAAAAAATGTCAAAGAAAAATGATAAATCTTATTTTCTAAAATGCAAGATACTCACTTTATAACTTTGATGTTCAAGATTTTATATTAATTGCTATTTACATTTAAATGTGTGATCACAGCACTTGCACTACACTCGCGAGGGTTAATATATTGTTTTAGATTACTATCTTCAGACATACGCTGTTTTGTAAAAGGCAACCCTTCTATACATCTGACACTCCCCCACCGTTTTAATGTCTGGGCATTTCCAGATGTGCATTTTTTTCTCTCTACACTTAAACGCTGAGGGGCATGTTTCAGCCAGATCTGAATGGATTACTCGACCTCCTTTTCAGTAGAGCCTGTGTAGACTCTTTGAACAGTACCTACAAATGAAATAAAAATGTATCTATGTATTTATTGATCTTTTGACTACTTACCGATAACAACACCTTTTGTCCGAAGTTCAGCAAATGCCTTCTTGTTTAATCTTTTGCCATAAAAATTAAACAAAGACGCCAATTCATTGGCTAAACATTTTCGCATTATGTTGTTAACAATGTGACATAAGTACATTATCTGCAATATAACATTAAAATATATAATACACTTATGATCATTAAAACATACAGAGTGGCCTCATTGTCCTTATTGTCTAGGTAAGTTTCCAAGTCCTCTAGATTCTCTAAAGTCAGCAAAGGAAGTTGAAAACGAACATTTGTGAAGGGTGTGACTTGTACATTCTGATTTTTATTTAGATGAGCTAATATTTGCTTATTCTGCTCTCTCACTTGCAGTAGTATGGACAACAGTCTTTCATTTAAAACTGCAGTAAAATATAGTTAGAAAATTCATATGGCCTTTGGTTAAAAGAAAATTTTATGAATAATAAAATTCAAATTAAGTTCATTGCACAAAAGTGCCTCTATTATTATTTACGAGTGTCACACAAATGCCTTGGTTTCCAGTTTGCAGTGATCAGAGACTAACGTACATACAGCAGCTTTGTAAACAAATTTTTGAATCTCTTAAGGACATCATGTTGGATACCAAAAGAGCACCACATTTAAGTATCAACGTGATCTTATAAATGTTATTTTCCACATATTCATTTACTTTTTTGAGCCCGTATAAATATTAATTATCAAGTATATATTCAAGTAAAGATATATTACATGTTACGTTAAAGGTTAATTTTATACAAATGTTTAAAAATATGAATATGAAAGTTTGAAAATATACAACCACGCTATCTACTATAAAAACGAAGTAAACTACCGTCAGCTTTAATACAACACAAAGGATTTGGCCCTGATAACAGGTTTGTTTTAAAGTCTCTGGAAGTGATATGATACAATATATTTCTTCAATCGTCCGTTATGTTTTACAAACCATTTAATCAATCACACACAACTTAGTTTGTATTACCTAAATTTTCAGAATTGTAGCTGCTTTCATCTGAAATTAATGTGACTGAGCTTCTGTCACTATATGAAGATGATGAAGCCACTTCCAAATCATCTAAAAAATACATAAGGTATACTTATACACACAAATAAGTTGGATTAAGACTTTCTTATTTAAATTTGCATTTTCGTAAGGAAAAGAGTATTAATCTCTCCATTTAAAATACCAAAGAAAAAAATTTGGCAACAACTGTATTAGTAGGTTAAATTGTTTAATTTTGGAAAATGCCTGTCTCTAAAAGCTACAAAGGAGTTGATAGAAAACATACCACCAGTTTTTGAATAATCAGAATTTGATGATGGTGTATTATTCAGATTAATTAACCTGGAAAGATTATCTCTAGAACCACTGGGCGTACTAAGGGGAATTGTGCCTGAGATGGCATGCTTTTTGTTTCAGCCCTTATTTGTTCGTTGTTGTTATTTATATTAAAGAACAGGAAGAGTTCAGTGCGTTTTTTAATTCATCTTTTACACGTGACATCAACTCTTTGGAATATAACTTTAAAAAATTAACTTTTTCTGTAACTGAAAAAAAAAAGTGTATCTGATGTGTCATCTCACACAGGTAAGGGTAAGATGGCATACTATGTCATCTCACCCAAGCCAAATTAAAATCTATGTACATAACGCAAAGTAACATTTTATTAATTATAGAAAGTTCGTAGAAAACAAAATAGACAAATACAAATTCACATAAACACATTTAGTAGGTAGTTAAATATACCTAGAAACATTTTTTAGGGAACTCTAAACAAATATAATAAAAAATATTAATTAAAAAATCTATCTTATTGCACTTATTTGCAAACATCACAAATGAACTGCTTCACTCTTTTGCTGACTCCGGCACATTCGGAATGACACCATTCATTGCATTTCTGACAGCGAATCCAGCCTTCATTGGAGCGAGATAATAAGCAGCATCGTCTTCTTCCCAATCGTCTACTTGAAAGCCTCCCATTTCTTCTTCAGTTTCATCATAAATTTCCAATTTCCTTTTTGTTGCCCTAGCAGATTTTCGCAATATTGCTGCTTCCTTTTCTGCAACAGCTGCTTTGGCAGTTTCAATTTCAGGTGTGTTATTAAGTACACCACACTTTCCTCCCTTTCTCGGTTTGCGATTTTTTGTCGCCACAAAAGAAACAGGCAGCGGAGAAATACATATATTTGGACTTTGCGAACTAATATCATTTGATACAGACGTTGACGGCTGAGAATCATCTACTTTAAGATTTAGACAACCATTTTGATTTTCTCTAGACCCTGACGGCTGCGGGTTATCAAATTCTTTGATTTCTGTTGGTATTAAATTTTCTTGTTGATCAGTAACTTCAGCCAGTTGAAACATCCATTCTGGGAAGATGTCTTTATTTAATGGATATATGCCAGTCTTAGAAAATGAGTTTACAGCATTTTCTATTGTTGCAGGTTTATTGTAAGCTTCTTTCAGTATACCACCGATTTGAAAGTGTGTCACCATTCTTCCAGGATTAGACTTAAGCCAACGAAATAGTTCTTGATTGTAATGTCATGAGTGGGCCGAAAAAGCAAACATCTAAAGGTTGCACCCTGTGGGTGCAATGAGGAGGGACACAAATACGACAATGCCGTTGTCTTTTGCATATGTCAGAGCTTCAAAATTTTTGTGGCTACTGTGTCCGTCTAAGAGAAGGAGTACTTTATTCGTAACAGATGGCTTGACATACTTGACAAAATGTTTTAAATATTTCAAAAAAGTTTCTCCTGCCATCCACCCAGTTTCTTGTGCTAAACCCAAAGCTCCTACTGGAGCATGATCCATAAGCTCCGCACTGGTTAGAACACCAACTTGCTTCCTACCTCTAGTTGCCAAGATCTTAGAATTTCTTGATGGAACAGTTGAGAGCCCAGACTCATCCATGTTGTATATATTTTCAGGAGAGAATTTGTGTTCATCTATCACTTTCTCAAGACTATCAAAATACTTCCTAATCTGAACATTGTTAAACGCACGGGCTCTTGCAGCTGATGTTGCCTCTGGTGTACGAAGTGAAATAGAAGGATTTCGTTTGCGGAATCCTTCAGCCAATCACTGCCATTTTCTTTTCCTTTGAAAACCTATTTGGAATCTTCTTTACACTGGCAATTTCATAAGCAACTGAATATCTAACGTTGTGAGTCCAAAAACGCACTTCTAATTCTTTTACATGGCGCACCAATTCATTTTTCAACTCGGCATTAAAAGTTGGAACATGTCCTCCTAAGTAACCCTTATTGGATCCACGATCATTTTTAGTACGTCTTCTTAACGTCGTCTGCGGTACATTGAATGTTTTCGATGCCAAAAGCCATCCCATTTGGTTATTCTTAATTGCGTTAAGTGCTTCTGCCATATTTTCTTCACTCCAACGTTGGCGCTCTGACTTTCGGACGTATATTCCAACCATTTTTTCAAAAATCTAAAAAAAAATAGGAGAAACTAAGCGATATATTTATTTGGGAGTGACATGGATACTTCAGGGTGAGACGGCATACCATGCCATCTTAACCTGATTAATTATATGTCATCTCACCCTGAAATACATTATCCACTTTAAACGTATGTTGTTAGTTTACACTTACATTTTTGTATGATATTGTGTGACAGATGTGTACAGCTTTTACAAATAACCACTGCTACATTAGCAAATTTCAGCAGAACTTTAATCGCTCGAAGTAACAAACACTTATACGATACCCGACAGAAAACTTTCCATGAACCGACAGCATACAACAGATCGTACCAACTCTGTCGATACTTCCAGGTGAACTAAATTTACACAGCGACCCTTACATGTCCAAGTGCATATAAACTGATGCACATAGTTGCCAAATTTAAAGTGTTTTCACTCAAAACGCCAGTATGCCTTCTCACGTGGGTATGCCATCTCAGGCACAATTCCCTATTTAAAGTTGCAAATTTGATTTCGAACACTGATCATTTATCTTGTTAGAAATGGAGGCCTTTGAAGTCTGTACGAAAGAGATTCATCCTCACTGTCACTATTAATATATCGTGCAGGTGGAATAATTTCTAGTCGAATTTGTTTTTTAGGTGGACCCTCATCCACATCTGTCTGCAAGTCAAATGTAATTTCTGCTGTCTTTAATTTATCTTTTATTTTATCATAATTATCTATAAATTAAAAATAATTCTGTAATAATATACATTCACAGCTGCTTGTATAAAAATAATTGAAATGAACTATAACATCCCCTGGAGAGTTGAGACTAGACAATTTTCAGTTGAAGTACACCTCATTATAAAATTAAAACTGCTGAATGATTGATCATGAATTAGTTATACAAAATAATGCACCATTACTAATGGACAGTGACAATTAACATAACTCCTCATATAATTATTTACCTCTAGCTTGTTTCTCAAATGTGAACGTGTTGAAAAGTAATAACATTGCCTCATACAATAAGGAAAAATATTACTTACCACATTCATAATACACCTTCTTAATTGGATATAGTTTCCACGTCTCCGAATCAACTTCAGATGTATGAACCACCTTATTGAATGCAGCTTGGTCCTTAACGGGAGGCCAAAACACCTCCCTTTTACTGGGTGTTAATCACTGCGAATTCACAATGGATAAGCCATCATCATCTGTAAATTCTATAAGAGAATACATCTACAATTGAATAATTAGGTGTGATTAAAATATACAATATCTAAGTATACATACTTTTATTAAATAATAACAGATACACAGCAAAATGGAGTCACCTTTAGAAGAAAACGTAACAACAAATCAACCATAGTTTTGGCGCAAAAAACTGTGGAAAAAAACAAAATTTGATAAATGACAACTGTAAAGCGAACTGTAATGTGCAATTGCCAATTTGGTGAGAAGTGCAAAACTAAATTTATTAAAAAGTAAAAATTTATTTTCGCTGCCAGTATTATTAATATGTTTGAAGTGTTAAATTTTAAGAAAGAAAATTATCAATATAAATAAAATCCATTACTATCACTAATATCAGACGTCATAATGACATCTCATAAGTGACGTTAAAAAATGGTAAGCTTTAAGACGTCATTATATCGTCAGTAATAGGTCGAGTGACGTTAACGACTAATGAGACCTGTAAAAGACGTGGCTGTTTGCTGGGAAGTTATGTTTTTCTTTCAACCACTGTTGTAGTTGTGGACGAATATGATAAAGGTGTTCCCTGTGCTTTCCTTATTTCAAATAGAATGGATACATATATTCTATCTTACTTTTTGAAATTATTAAAAACAAATTAGGCAACATAAAAGCTACAGTTTTTATGTCTGATGATGCCCCCAATTCTATAATGTGTGAAGCAGCATAATGGGCTAACCAACACATCGTCTTCTTCCACTTGGTATGTAGACCGAAATTGGCGAAAAAATTTAACAAAAATTAAAGGACAAGAATTGAGAGCAAAAGTTTCCAAGGCTTTACGCATTCTGTTGGAAAGCACTAATATTCAGAAGTTTAATGAATTTTTACATTTTTTTTTAGTTGAACTACTTGGTAGCAATGATACAAAGATGTTTGGAGAATAGTTTCAAAAATATTCAGTAAGAGCACCTCTTTGGGCATTTTGTTATAGAAAAGGTTTGGGGATTAATACAAACATGTACCTTGAAACAGTTCATTGAACAATCAAATATATATATTTTGATGCATGTACTTATGCTTTAATTAAAATAGTTCCAGAAAGATATTAAAGGGGCCATGTCCTATAGGATAAAGTTAATCCAAAAAAGTCATTTGCGCCACAATATTGAAATCAAAGACATAAGCTTCAAAAAAGGTTCTTACTTTCTAAAGTCACAACATGTTAAAGAAGAGAATTATACAGTTAAGGATTTACGTCATGAGAGTACAGAGCATAGTCAACTATTATGTAGAGTGTGTACTGTATGTGTACATCAATTTTCATGTACATGTATTGACTACTTCATAAAGTTTTATTTATGGAAACACATACATGCATTAATACATTTTTTGACACTGCCCACCGAAGAACCAAGATAGTGTAAACCTGAAATAAAACACTTTCTGTACTTTATAAACTCTTGCTTAGAACATTGAGTATTAGTTTTAGTTTATTCAGCTAAGTAGCTAGTGAATGCCAATTTGGACAATACCATCCGATATATTTGTACTCTTTTGCCCAAGTAAAAACAAGTACTTCATTGCATAAACATTGCTACATCTCTAGTATTAGATTTTAGTGGTGTGAAGCTATAGTGAATCAGATAATGTTATAATACTATATATTATAACTATACATAAAGCAGTATTCACTATATGTAATTTAGTTAGGTTATGTAGACTATATTGTTAGAGTAGATAATCAATGTAACCATTAAATTGGAACGAGCATAAAAATATAGCAACTTACACTGCTCCCATTGTTCCAAAATATTCTAGGCAAGATTACTGTTAAATATTATAAGTTCTTGTTAAAGGTAATTAAATTAGATTTATTGACAGGGGATTTCTTACATTTTAAAATAGCATTAAGTGTGTGGACAAATAAAAGAGTGTTGTTTTATTATGTAAGTATAAACAGTCTGGTTTGTACAACTTCCTTGCAGAGAATTGCACTTGTAATGTAGATAATGTTAGTTACATTGCAATGATAATCCGTTAAGAGTCACATCTTTGAAATCATTTAAACCCTTATAATAAATAGTATACAGTTACAAATATCCTTTGTATTTTAAATAATGTATAACAAACTATTAATACCTTCCATACTTGATTCGATTAAATTGTTAAATTAGTGTCCCGAAAATGCAATCCTTGTGGGTTGATGCTAAAATCTGAAAAATGTGATGTAAGTGCGTATACAAATTATTTGCAAAATTGTATCCAACTAATACTTTTGTATTCATTACCAGTATTCACAATAGTACAAAAATATGTATAATGTATACTGTTTCCATATTCTTAATAAAGCTAGTTTGTATTACAATTTCATGAAAATATAAAGATTAATTTCAAAATAACTCATGCCTTAAATATCACACATATAATTTCATTTAAAATGATTGATACTTTACACCATTTCTCAAAGGACGATATTTGTTAAATGTTTGTCTCTATCAAATTTGCCTAGAACTTTCAATATAAATATTCAGAGCTAGAAGTAACAAGGGCACTTACATAATGTAAGGACGACATGGTCTAATTGCATAAATATAATATGCAACCTTTGTTAATGAACTAGAAGAAAATTATTCTATATCAAATATTTATGTGAAAAAATCAATTCAATACTTAATGTAGGCAATAATGTACGGCTTGTTTGGTTCTTTTATTTATTCCCTTCTATAATGAATGTTTACATATGTACAAGTTACCACTCATGTGAGCATATAAGTTTTTTTTCATCTTAAATTGTTTATCACATATTTCACATATTATACATAATTTTTATTGGAGTACACACACCACATATACTTAATTAACGACCTTTAATAATAGCCAAAAATTATATTACATATATAAAAATGTATAAAAATAAGATTCAGTAATAATTTTTTTAAATACTGGTAAGTGAAGTGATTTTTTTATTTCAGCTGTTTTTTATTTTCATGTCTAGTTCTAAATAGTTCGCCAGGTGCCTCTTTAATCACAGCCATACACCAGCAAGTCTATGGACACTGTTCTCACGTTTCATAAGTAATTGTCGAAATGGAAAATGAAACAAAACCAGACCGAATTATTTTGAGAGACAAAGGCGTAATAGTGAAAAAAGGCCTAATTCGAGACTTTTGTAACATTTTGATTGGTTTCACGGATTCGTTGTCTTTACTTTTTTTCTTTTCGTAAATTTACAAGGAGTTTTAAGTAAATATGATAAAACACGATTATAGACAGTGTTAGGAGGAACCGCTCATTAGTGGTACTCCTTTAGAAGTCCTTTCACGTTAGGGTATTTGAAGGTCGCCTGGCCAGGTTCTATTTAGTCTTCTTACAGATGGATGGGCGGTGGACAACCGATGAATGCAAGCGTTGTTGTGGTCCTGAAGCCCACTGTAGTAGCTTTGGGAAAGTCTACTAATTTCTTCCACGACGAATGGTATGCCAAGGTCAATATGTAAAATTTCATTGGTGACATACCACGGTGCGACTGCTATGGCGTGGAGTGCCTTGGTACTTGATACTTTTCATTCCGAATGGTTTAGCGCAACCCCAGAGTTGCACTCTGTACATTTGTCAAAATTTCAGTTGCAGTCGCTTAGCCTGGATATGTTTGTTCCAAGTCAGTCGATGGCCTAGGTGTAAACCTAGGTACTTAGTTTCAGTTTTAACAGGTATTTGAGTATTATTTAGATTATCTGATGGCCATCTGTTAAATCTAGTTGTGAAGGTCACTTGAACAGATTTGGATGCGTTGATTTTGATACGCCATTTAGTAAGCCCATTCGTTGATTAGATTTAGATGTCGTTAGAGGTTCTCAGAAGCTAGTACTTGATCTTCATGCGTAGATAAAACAGCGGTGTCATCAGCCAAAGTAGCAATAACAGTGTTTTCGTTTTCTGGTATGTCAGCAGTATAAATTAGGTACGGTAGGGGCCCTAGGATACTACCCTGTGGGACACGGGATTTTATATGAGAATAGCTAGATAATTCATTGTTGTACTCGAACGAATTTGTTCTTTGAAAATTTCCAAAAATCTATTTTATTTTAGCGATTTTCCAGATTCGCTGGAAAAAGCTGTTACCAAAGGAATTGTTAAGAAAATTGGTGATACTGAATTAACGTTTCAAATTTTGCAGACACTTTCCAAAGATGGAGAACTTATTCAAAAAAGCGTTACAAAGTGTACAAACATTGTACAATCCATTATTGCCGTTGTACAAAAAGCTTGATCATTTGATAGTCTCCCTTTACTTTTTTATCGATAAATTATTCTTGTTGTAATAAATACCAAAGCTTGAAATAAGAAATGATATTATTACATAGCTGTTTCAGTTTTTAAAAATTATGTGCACGCAAATTCTTATTGAATGTTAGAAAAATGTTTCATTGCACAGGAGTTCTATTGTTCTCTTTTAAAAATGATCAATTATGGTTTTTTTATACAATTGAATTTATTATTTATTAAATTTATCAATTTTCATTTCAAAATTAATTTTAATGTTAAAGTTATTATCTCACTAATAATATCAATAATAGTAACTGTAATGTCAATCTAAACGAAGCATTTCGGCATGCTTGAACTGACCGCGCTTGTGATGTTGCCACACACTCATGCGAGAGCTCAGTAAATTCTGTGAAACGCTGAAAACGTGCTAATATACTTCCTAATTTCTCTAAAACCATGTACTGAAGTCATTTTATGTTTTTCCCATTTGATTCGTATTATCTCACATAATATTGTGTCAAATTTCTAAACAAAAGTGACCAAGCTATCAAAGGATGAGTAAATTATTTTAAGCTTTTCTCCGCGACGGCCATAAGAACTAATACAAATCATGCCAATTTTGTCACTTATAATTTCGTTTTAGACACAGTCAACCGTCTCGAAATTTTAGAGTTATATGTAAAACGTTTAATTAAACAAGTTTAAATTTAAAGAAATTCTGACTATTTGACGTTTCACGACGTCCCTCCCACCTTAAACACATCTATAGCCATTAGTTTGACTCTAATTTGTAGTTGGGAGGATTGGTGTTAGATAAAGAAGTTCGATCTTTATCAGGATATTTAACTAGTACTACAACTTGGTCTGTTAGGGATAAATTTACAAGACTATCACAAATTGCCACAATTTTAAATTTAGAAAAAGTTACCGAAATATATGATTATTGGGGTAATCATGAGGGCGCTCTTACATGGAGACTAACCCCTACTGAAGTTAGAACAATAATGGGTTTAAGGTGAATTAAAAAATCTGGAAGATTATAACTCTTTTTTTTATATTTTTAGAACTGATTTTAAGTTAGAAGATATTCAAAGGTTAAAATTATAAACTAGGAATTGAAGACATTCTTCATTCCAAAGAATTTGGATGCAACTTGATTTCATTAGTTAAAATAATAGAAATATATAACTTTTGTTATAGATCCTTCATAAATTATACATGTAATCGTAAAATTAGTTTTTAGGATTGTATAGTTACAGAAAAGCTTGTTTTTATTACGATCAAAGTTAATATATTGAAGTTAATATCATTTGTGTTTTATTTTATACATAATAATATCACTAGTTAAAAAGTTAAAAATTCAAGATAATTTATTTTCTTACCTATCTTTTAAATTTTTAAAAAAACCTAAAAGTTAAGTAATTATGAGTTTAAATCATGAAGGTTTACATTAATGTCTATAGGTTTTTCAAGGGTTGCATTTTGAACAATTTCTTATATTAAAATGGAGGTGAAAGTTTTTCAAATGTTCCTTTCTTTTTTCATACCTAAGAATTAAATAAACAGTAGTTTTAGACAGTACAGCCAGATCTACCAATTTACCTACAAATTCTACCGAAAAATAAAAAGCGAACGTCACGCCGCTTACGTTATTTTGATATATTGTGAAGATTCAACATTTTTATTACATAATTAATAAATTACTTATCACTGCTTTAATGAATATTTAATTTTTAAATACTAAATGTATATCTACTTTAATCTCAACAGCAGTATGTTTATGTTTACGTTTAAAACATGTACTTCATGCTTTGTTTTGTATATTGTGTTATCATGTGTATTATCTTTCATATTATGAATGAATGTATCAATATAAACAAAGGTAAGAATCACTACTATAGTATGTTCTTTTAATAGAGTTTGCTTTTCAAAACAGTATGTTGGTATTTACAAAAATACTAAAAAGGGCATAAGCATACTCTAAAGTACATACCTACTGCTCTACTAAAATTACTACATATTGTACCGATAACGTTTCTCTACCCGCTACTATAAACTACAAATTTAAAAACGTTACCAATTTTGAAAAATTATCCAAAATATTTCATTATATTTCAAATTTTATAGGTAGGTACAGGCAGACCTAAATTTTCTACTATTTAACGTTTATAATAGTAAATAATACTAAAATGATTTTAAACACATTAAAAAGAATTATAACACTTAGTAATTACATCAACTGCTGGATTCCATTGATCATTGAAATTAGGAAAATTCCCTCAGAATGGTTTACGTGTATCATATCTGCAAGCTTTGACAAGATTAGAAAATACTCTATAAAATGGCTTGTAAACAACTTAATTTCAATCAGTTTACAATTAAATTTCGTCCGGTAGCAATAATTATCCGTCTGTTATTTAAATATGAGTGATTACGATAGTGGTGAATACCTACGCAGTGATTCAAAGAAAAAAAGAAATATTAAAAAAATGAGCACAATTGCTAGAAACGAAAGGTTGGCTAGTAGAAAGCAAATCATGCAATAAGGATATTAAAATAAATAGTGGCAAAGATTAATTGATTCAACACTCATAATCATACAATAAAATCTCCTACCAAACAACCTACATTTCTTACTGCTTCAACCAGTCAATTAAAATTGCATGAATATGTTAAAGCAGGTAAGTTTTAAAATACAATTTGCAATTTACAACGATGGACCACTTAGTTAAAGTTATCACCAACGTTTGTCTAGGTTCCCAGGTGGTCCAAGGTATTAGTTGTGGAAGAACAGCCATTGTGAAAAATGTTCTAGGACAAGAAGGTCTTGCAGTTTTATGTGATTTTTTGAGAAGCAACTTATTTTCACTGATCATTGATGAATCAATGGACGGAACAACTATAAACATCTCGCCTTAGTAGTAAGGTATTTAAAAAAAATAGAATTAAGGAGGCTTTTTTAGGGTTAATTGAAATTTCTTCAGCTGAAGCATCTACTTTACACAATTATATTAAAAAATTTTTTGAATCTCATACCACAAAAGAAAATTTAATTGGGTTTGCAGCAGATGCTGCAAACGTCATGATGGGGGAGCATCATTCTGTAATGAAATTATTAAAAAATGATATTCCTTCTTTTTGCAATATGAATCTAGTGTCAGACTGGTTCATTGAAAATGCTTTAAATTTAAACGGCAACAAAACGACGACTCTACTACTGTTTAAATTAAAAATATTGAATTCACTCCACATTTTGTAACAATAAATAGCAATCTCATTCATTTTGGTATTTACACAAAGTGGTTCATATTGGTAGTACATTTAAGTGGTCTGATCACAAAACATATAAAAGCAAAACGTTTGTAGTGTCCCAAGGTGCAAATTCAACGACAAAACAATCGCTAAGGACTTTACTGACAATAATGCTACTATTACTCAAATTAATTGCTTGCCTTACATTGACTTTTCCCACAATAATTAAAACATTAGAATTTATTTACAAGTCTGATATTTACATACTCGCAAACCTCAAATCTGATCAAAAGAATTGGCCGTGTTATGTGAATGAGATAGGATTTGATAAGGAGGTTAAGTGTCGCATCATGTGAGACAGGTAAACAAAGAAATTACTCAATTAACGAGCTTTGCGCAATGATGGTTCAACACGTTAATTTACTAAGTTGGGAAAGAACCACCAAGACAACCCAATTTATTAATAAATAAGTAATTGCACAAGTACATTAATAAATCACGTAACAAAAAAAAAAACAAACAATGGAAGAGTTCAATATATAACAAAGCACCATTAAATCAGGTTAAAATGCGTACAAAATTATCAAATTAAGTAACAGAAGAAAAAAATGAAAAGCAATTAACTAACTACACATAAACACAATAAAAAAGCAAACTGTGTAATCTCCCATAATCGTCCTAAATAAATCAGAATAAAAATGGCGACACCAAACATGTGGTCCTTATACAACCAATCATGCCGGTCTTTAAGTAAATAAGAAAATAATAATGCAGATTACGGTGCATATAAAATATGACAAACAGTAAAATTAAACAGGTAAAATAAGGTAACTATATATATATATATATATATATATATATATATATATATATATATATATATATATACAGGGTGGGCCACCACCAACGCGTCGGTCTCTAGCACCCAAACGACTGAATTTTTTCAAATCTGTTTGGGCGAGAATATGTAAGCCTTCTAGGACTACAATCTAAAATTAGTTTGATTTATACAGGGTGATCTACAAACTTGTTACTTATCAAAGTTATATTATTTTAAATGGAATACCCTCCTTTTTAATTTTTTTTTTTTTGAAATAAGGTGAAAAAATAAGGTAGACTTTCATTAGAGTTCCCTATACCTAAACCTTACAGTTTCCGAAATATTTAACATTTTTTGAAAATGTTGGGTTGTCAAAAAATTCAAGTATTTTTCGATTCAGAAAAGATGAGACAATCTAATCTAGGTCATCGTAATAAGGATATTTGGAAGTACGTATTCTGTTGTTTATTGTTTCAAATCATAATTTATAAAATACAAAGAATAACGCGTAAAGTTAACAAACTTCAAAGTTAAATATCTTTGTTATTTTAAATACAACGCCCAAGAAATTTTTATCGGAATGGAATAGTCTTTTGACAATAGTTCGAACTGTATTAGGGTTCCCTTTACCTAACTTCAATACTTTTCGAGAAATTAGTGTATTTGTTAGATTTTTAGAAATTACGCCATTAACTCATGTCGATCAGTTAGAATTCTGTGATTTGCAAAGGTTACAAATGTTTTAAACGGTTTTTGGTTTATTAAGGTTATCAAGGTTATACGGTTGCTGGTCTTGAAAAAGACCGTTTTACATTATGCACCGAGAGCCTACTGCTGGATCTGTCACTACAGTAAATGTTCAAACTGATGACCGTCTTTTTGAATGCATAGTCTAATTCTTTCTTCCAAATTTTGTCTGACTAGTAGTAGCAGGAATATTGTAAACAATATTTTTAATATAGCCCCATAAAAAGTAATCCATTGGAGTAAGACAAGGCGATCTTGGTGGCCAATGACATGGTCCGTTCCTTCCAATCCATTTATTAACAAATTTCCTAGTTAAATAATTTCTAACTCTACGATCAAAGTGTGCGGTGCTCCATCTAATGTCACATATTCCTCTAATGTTCAACGGAACGTTTTCGAGAAGTGTCCAAAAGTCTCGCTTTAAAATCTCAAAAATTTTCTACCATTTAAATAACCATTGAAAAGTATGGTCCAATTACCTGATCTCCAGTAATTCCTGCCCATACGTTTATGCTCCAACGATTTGGCGGTCAACAGTATTAAAAGTATGCCTATTCTCGGTATCATAATAGTGAAAATTATGTCTATTTACCAAACCGTTGTTGTGAAATGTTGATTCATCAGTAAACAAAACGAAATTTAAAAATTTTGTTGATCCTATTTTTCAATTGCCCACAAACAGAAATCTATTCGTTGTTGAAAGTCATTGCCATACAAATTTTGATGAATTTCTATGTGATAAGCCTGAAATTTGTGTTTTTGAGAACTCTTTCACACTTCCTCTACTTATTTAATCTGTTTGTCTAGCAATTACTCTAGTACTAGTGTGGAATTTTCAGCGATAGATCCTAATACTAAAACTCACTATCTTCATTGCCAGTTACCGGTTTACTTTTATTAGGTTTTGATAGGCAGTGTTACCTGTGGCTCGAAATGTTTGTAAAAGCCTTTCAAAAGCTCTCGTATCAGGATGGTTGCGGTCAGGGTACTTTTGGGCATAAACCCTGGAAGCCAAAAGACAATTTTCATGGCATTCTCCTATGGTCAGCACCATATCCACTCTTTCTTGCACTGAATATTTCATTGTAATGAAAAAATCATCAATAGTTGTAAACACTGTCGTAGTTTGAAATACGTCAATATGACAGAAATGTTTATAAATCAAAGAATTCTAACTGATCGACATGAGTTAATGGCGTAATTTCTAAAAATGTAACAAATACACTAATTTCTCGAAAAGTATTGAAGTAAGGTATAGGGCGTTGTATTTAAAATAACAAAGATATTTAACTTTGACGTTTGTTAACTTTACGCGTTATTCTTTGTATTTTATAAATTATGATTTGAAACAATAAACAGAATACGTACTTCCAAATATCCTTATTACGATAACCTAGATTAGATTGTCTCATCTTTTCTGAATCGAAAAATATTTGAATTTTTTGACAACCCAACATTTTCAAAAAATGTTAAATATTTCGGAAACTGTAAGGTTTAGGTATAGGGAACTCTAATGAAAGTCTACCTTATTTTTACACCTTATTTCAAAAAAAAAAATTAAAAAGGAGGGTATTCCATTTAAAATAATATAACTTTGATAAATAACAAGTTTGTAGATCACCCTGCATAAATCAAACTAATTTTAGATTGTAGTCCTAGAAGGCTTACATATTCTTGCCCAAACAGATTTTGAAAAAATTCAGTCGTTTGGGTGGTATAGACGACGCGTTGGTGGTGGCCCACCTGTTATATATATATATATATATATATATATATATATATATATATATATATATATATATTTATATATATCCTGTTTAATTTAACTGTTTGTCATATTTTATATGTATATACAGGGTTATTACAAATGATGTTCCCGATTTCAATTATAAATATTACTGGATTAACCTGTTTTAAGGCCATTTCAGTTTGTACCATTGGAAAGAAAAACTCATAAAGTTTTGTTTACATTCATTTAAGTACGTATCAGCTGTTTGTTAAAGTCAATTGTTGTCACTTGTGTAATGGCTGAATTTGAAGACAGGAATGCATTTTATGTTTTGGATTATCACATCAACCAATCAGTTATTAGTGTGCAACGTCACTTGAGAACTAAATTTAATGAAGATCCTCCTAGCAATCACCCTATTCGCCAGTGGTACTTGAATTGTAAGAGAAATTGGTGCATTTGTAAAAAAAAATCAACTGGAAGGCCGTCAGTAAGCAATGACGCTGTAGAGCAGGTAAGGGAAAGTTTTACGCGTAGTCCACAGAAATCTACTGTTAAATGCAGCAGACAGCTTGGTATACCACAGCCAATAGTTTGGAAAATTTTACGTAAACGTACAAATTTCAAGCCTTACAAACTTCAGCTTGTTCAAGCATTAAAACCAAATGACAAAGTTCTAAGACTTTCTTTTTGTGGCCTTGATGGAAAATTAAAACTATGTAAAACGTTTAGTCTTTAGTGATGAAGCCACATACTACTTGTGTGGTAACGTGAACAGACATAATGCTATAATTGTGAAGTTATATTAAAGTAGGAATTAATAATGTGTTTATTTAATAATAAATTATAAAAACTTGTTCAGATTCACTTAATGACTTAACATGTATCTTATTGGATTGTTGCCAAGTTACTGACTTCCTGTACCTTGACATCTCCCCTTTTAACAACTTAAAACTAACTTATAAATTTAACCTATCTGGCGGCTTAACTCTTCTACCACTCCTGGTTCTTACTACATTTGAGTTATTCTTTAATCTATTGCTATCTTCTTGTTCAACATCATTGTTTACAATTTGATCACTAAATTTAACTAATGGTTCCAAAATTGTATAATTTCTTTCGCCATCATCACTATCGCTATTTAATTTTAAGATTGACGGTTTAATAAATTTTCTGTTCCTAACATATACATTACCATTCTCTAATCTAACCTTATACCTACGCATATCAATCCTTTGTAAAATGTTACCTCTGGTCCAAGTTGACAGGTTGTAATTGTATAATTACATTGGTACCAGGATGCAATGGTTTTAATTCCCTAGTGTTATGATTGTAATAATTACTTTGTTTATACTGATTTTCTTTGATTCTTTGATTTATTTTATATGTATTTACCAATTTAGGTCCTAATTTATTTATTGTAATAGGTAGCAAGGTGTTTCTGTTTCTAGACATTAAAATTTGTGCTGGTGAGTAATTTCCTAATACTGGAGTATTTCTCAACTGTAATAATGCTAAGTAAATATCTCGTTTATCTTCTGTACATTTTTTAAGTAAATTCTTAACAGTTTGAATGTGACGCTCTACCATTCCATTGGACTGACTATATCTAGGGGATGACACTATATGATTAAAACTCCAATTATTGGAAAATATTTTAAAAGAATCTGATGAAAATTGTGGACCACCATCTGTAACTACTATTTGGGGTACTCCATGTCTAGCAAAAATAGTTTTTAATTTGAATATTACAAAATCACTAATTGTACTACTCAAATTTTCTAACTCTATAAATTTAGAATAGTAATCCACAACTAATAAGTATTTATTTCCATTTATCTTGAATAAGTCACATCCTACCTTGTACCAGGGAATTGGTTTTATATCATGTGACTTTAACGTCTGATTTTTCACTTTTGCGTATTTTTGACACAAACCACACGTGTCAACTATTTGTCTAATTTCGTTTTTCATACTTGTCCAAAAGACAGATTCTGCAGCCATTTTAATACATTTATGACTGTAATGTATTTTATTTAACATCTCTTTTCTTAACGAATATGGTGTGACTATACTTTGACCCTTAAAAATTATTCCATTGTTAACTGTTAATTCGTTTTGATAAGTACTATATTTCTTGAGTCGACTATCTAAAATCCTACTGTTGTTTGGCCATCCCAACCTAATGACTTTAATTAATTCTACTAATTCTTTAACCTTTCCGTTTCATTTTTTATTATATATAAGTAATTATCTGAAACATCTATTTGTGATTGAATTAAGCATACCTGAGCTTTAAGCTCTTCGTCCCAACTTTCAAGCCCTTCAGACTCATTTAAAAACGCTCTTGATAATGCATCTGCAATTACTAGCTCCAAACCCTTCCTATATTTTAATTGAAATGAATACTTTTGTAATTGTATTAATATTCTTTGTAACCTAGCAGGACATTTATTTAGTGGTTTTTCATAACTCCTAATAATGGTTTGTGATCTGTTTCTACTATAACTTCTTTGCCATAAACAAAATCATGAAATTTAGTTAATCCAAACCATACGGCCAACAATTCTTTTTCAATTTGAGCATAATTTGTTTGAGTTTGTGTTAATGCTTTCAAGCATACAAACAAGGCAAATTGTTTTGCATTAAGGCTGCTCCAAACCTGATTGACTAGCATCCACTGAAACTATTGTTTTCTTATTTAAGTCATAAAATTGTAATATTGGACTTTGCGTTAGTTTAATTTTAATATTAGTAAATGCTTTCTCAGCAGTATCATCCCAAACAAAAATATTATCTTTTTTAACAAGTTTCTGAGCGGTTCATTAGTTGATGCAAATTGAGGAATGTATTTACCTAAATAATTTAGAATTCCAATAATCTCTGAACATCCTTCTTATTGGTAGGCGTGGAAACTCTTTAATTGCCTTCAACTGATTATCATGTATTGTTATCCCTGACTCGCTAATTACGTGACCCATGAATTTAATTTTACTCTGATTGAATTTACACTTATCTTTATTGAATTTGACACAATGTTCTCTAGCTGCATTTAATACTTTTAAAGAGCTTCATCATGTTCTGCCTGATTTTTACCATACACAATAATATCATCAATATACACATTAACATTTTCAAAATTGAATATTGTTTCAAATTTTTCACTAAATACCTCAGGAGCACAATTTAACCCATATGGAAGACGAAGAAATTTATACCTTCCATAAGTGTACCAAACGTACATAAATTTGTACTTTCCTCATCTAACCTAACTTGATAAAAGCCTTGAGAGGCATCTAAAACTGAAAATATTTTGCTACCATTTAATTGGCTAGTGATTTCCTCAAATGAAGGGAACGCTGCGTGTTCTCTTTTTATAACCTTGTTAAGGTGCATAGGATCTAAACAGATCCTCAGTGAACCATTACTTTTCTTGACCAAAACTAAAGTTTACCCAATTACTAGGACCTTCTACTTTCTGAATTATATTTGAATTGACTAATTCATCTAAGGTATTTTTTAGAGCATCCTTTAATGCAAGTGGTACTTTCCTTATTGGTGAAATTATAGGTGTGACATTGTCAATTAATTTAATGTGATATGTTTCTTTAAAACAACCAGTTCCCTTAAACAAATCGTTGTAATTATTTATATCAATTTCTTGCGTTAAGACATTAACTCTTTTAATTAAATTTAGGTTTGAACAAACCGGTAGTCCTAATAAAGTTTCTGAATTTGATTTTACAATGTAATATTCTATGTTATATAAATTATCCTGATAATTACATGGTAAATTACATATTCCTTCTATTTTTAGTAAATCTCCTGTATAAGATTTTAAAATAGCCCTAGTCTTTTTGATAACTCTTTCAGAATAACCTGTTTTATTAAAATCATTTCTAGTGAGAATATTAACCATTGCTCCCAAGTCCAATTTAAACAATATTTTACAGTTATTTAATTCTAATTCTGCATACCAACTATTAAAGTGCTTATTTACTAAACCAATGACATTTTCATATTCATGTTTATAAATTGATCCCACATGTAAATTAATATTTTCTATTCCATAACTCACAGCATTTATATGTGTCTTTTTTCTACACTTATTTCCAAAATGATTTAATTTGCCGCATTTGAAACATTCCTTACCAAATGCATAACACATATTTATGCCGTGAGTTCTACCACAGTTTCTACAATTAATTATTTTTGTACCCTTTGGAGTCTTTGAACGATGTCTTCCTGGAGTGTTACTTCTTTGTGGTTCTTCTTTTTTTTCTGTTGGTCTGCTTCTTGTATTCCATTTAACTTCATTGATTAAAGATGTCACTTCTTTGTTCTCCATGTTTCTTGCTTGCATATTGGACAGCTCATGTACTTGACAAATCTTAACAGCATCGTCTAACTTAATATCGTCATTTTCTAGTAGTTTCTGTCTTAATTCACCACTGTTTATTCCACAAATCAACATGCACTTAATCATTTCACTCTCAATTCACCAAATTTACAAATAGATCCTTTCATTTTAATTCAGTAACAAATTGTTCTAGCGTTGAGCAATTTTGTAACACTTAAGAACGTATACCGATTAAATGTAATATTAGTTTTAGGGAGAAAATAGTTATTGAATTTATTTATAACTACCTCCAAATTCTCTTGTTCTTTTTCCACAAATTGAAAAGTGCTGAAAATTTAATGTAATTCTTCTCCTCCAAAATGTAACATCTGAGCAACCTGAATTTTTCCTTCTTTTTTATAATTTTCTGTTGCAACTAAATATACTTCGAATTTTTTAAGCCAGATTCTCCATTTGTCCTCAATGTTTCCACCCGTAAAATCCAAATTTGGAAGTACATGTGTCATTTTTTTTTTTTTTTTGTATATATATATGTCCAAATTTGTCAGTTGTATTTAATTCAATGTATTTAATTTTCCCACCCTTACTATATCTCTCAGTTTATAGGGATCCTGTCCGCAGCGCCATGTGAAGTTATATTAAAGTAGTAATTAATTTAATAATAAATTATAAAAACTCGTTCAGATTCACTTAATGACTTAACATGTATCTTATTGGATTGTTGCCAAGTTACTGACTTCCTGTACCTTGACAATATATGGGGCGCGGAGAACCCACACACCTACATCGTGCACTTGCGCGATACTCCGGAAGTTAATGTGTTTTGTACTATCACTTACAACAAAGTGTACGGACCTTTTTTCTTTGTTGGACAAACAATAAATAGAATAAATCTTGGACATGATGACGGAAAGGCTTCTACCGTAATTAGAACAAGATCCCTAAACTTCATTCTGAATGTTAAAACTGAACTTCAAAATCGGCTGCCTGGCAGATGAATCGGTCGTGCAGGTCCAAGTGATGGTGCACTCTTGAACTGGCCTCCAAGATCTCCGGACATCAGCCTCTGTGATTTTTTCTCGTGAGGATACATCAAACATAAAGTGTATACACCACCAGAAAGCATACCTGAGATCCAACAACGGATTACCAGAGCTATCGAAACAATCGACCTGAACACTCTTAACAAAGTATGGCAAGAGCTTGATTACACGCTTAACATCTGTCGTATCACAAGGGTTCATTTATAATTCTTGGCACCTGGGATGAAACTTTTGAGTTTTTCTTAAAATGCAACCATTTTATTTTTTGTATAATAAATAAAACTAGATTTATGTGCACTTGAAATCATGAACATCATTTGTAATAACCCTGTATATATATATATATATATATATATATATATATATATATATATATATATTGTAATAATATAATTAATCCATCTCAACACCTTTCAAAATATTAAAAGTATAAGGTAACGTATAAGTCATTTATGGGTTAAAGTGGTCACTAGTGACTTATAGTTTTACTTGAACACTCAATGTTGTTTTTTCGCTTTTTTAATTCCTTCCACTTAACTTTTCTTTAAAGACTACCTTACAAACTTATTTATTGATACTTATATTATCTTGAATGTGAAATCAGATTTCTGTGTAGAACATTGTACTGCGACAGACTGCAGCTGTTCCTTTTAAAGGCATTTACCTCATTGCATTGTTTTTCTTGCATTTTTTCGCAATGTCAGTTTAACAGAGATTTAATTTTTCACATATTTCATGGGCAATTTTCACTGACCGTTATATTTAAATGTGTTAATATGATTCCCGGCGGTCGCCAGTAGTGTTGCCCAAGTACAAAGCATACTATGGCCAGTACATAAATCTTCATCTGCCAGACACATGTTGTAGTGAAACCAAACAGATTTACCAACGTTTTTTTTGTAAAACTATGAATCTTCCTGCTTGGTATCGAGTATCAATATATGTATAGAATAATTGCCTTTCTAGACAATATTTATAATGTTGAAATAGGTCAATCCATCGTAAAGGCAAGCGCCGGTAATTTCTAGTAGCGCACGGTACGAAACCCTAAATAAATAATTAAAAGCAAGAAAGAAGATTGCTGCCCTTGACATGAGAGTTATTTGTACTTCTTGGGTTTGAACGTTCCAATTTTGAAAACCTTTAAATTCATTTTTACAGGGCCGGACTTTGGACCTCTGAGGCCCCGAGCGTATTTGCAAATGAAGCCCCCATATAAGCAGACAATATAACCATATAAGCTATAACATATATATATATATATATATATATATATATATATATACAGGGTGTCCGCTAATTAATGGTACACAGCAAAACTGGATATTCCTTGGTTAAAAATATTGCGATTTAGCCAAACTTACCTTAGTCCAAAAGTTGATCATAACCGAGATACAGGGTGTTAAAGTGTTAATTTGCATTTCGTTTTTTCTTGATAATTCATCAACAGGGCGACATAACGGCACAAAATTTGATATGTGGGGGTTTTCGGGGGTGAGAAATTCAAATCCGTTCTTATTTTGGACGCCACTTGTAGAGGCCACCACTTACAGTACATCACATCTATTAAAAATGACCTAATTTTTTTGTATCTCCCTGTATTAGCCTAAATATTAAAGATTATGAATTTTCCATCTTTTTTACAAAAAAAAGTTATACCTTGTAAATGTCTCTCCGAGTGACCGTTTTCAAGACATTTGCGTATAAATTATTCAGTACACCGTTTCAAATTCTCACATGTAAAATTTTGCTTGAAGTACTGTTACGGTAACTTTAATTGGTAACAGAATTTCTAAAGCTAAGGCTCGGTGGTTCAGTGCTAGTAGGCATTGGGGTGGGTTAATACAGTTAAATAATTATACATAATATTATATACAGAAATAAAATAAAATAATAATCAGGAAAAATGGACGCCACGTACTTCCAAGATAGGTATATTTGTAATTTACCTTAGTTCGAAGTACTAAAAACTAAATAAATCATAGAAAAATTATGAATAAATAGACACAATGGGGTCACAAAATTATAATCGCCATCAAAACAGATAAATGGTCTAAATGGTAACATAAATTTGACAAGTAATAGAGATACCCGTAAGGATTGATTAATAAAAAAAAGGAAATAAATATTATTTTAATATAACATTGAATGATTGATCCAAATTACCTTAAATTAATCCTCGAGCAACAAAAAAAAAAGGAAGGAGGAAAAGTGATATTAGTTACGTTAATCTTACAAAGTTTTCAGAATTCGGTTTACCCAAGTAAACAAGCGATCAAGTATATCAATAATCTCACCTGAAAATAACTTCTTTCCGGTGTCGTTTCCTTGCGCAAGTAACGTCCGAAATTACAGAAGCTAAATGGAAAAGAAAACAATAATAATTCGGACCTTAAACAATAGGTTGGCCCTAGAAAATGGATACATTAATTACTTGATTGACAACAAATTCGAATACTGAAGGTACACTAATAAATTAGGTTACAATAGGCAAACACATAGTTAAAGGTAAAGTGGTTTACAATATTGATAAATAATTGAAACTTAAACAAAATTATGAATTTAGAAAGAAATTAAATAAGCAAATAGTGACAGTGAAATTTTCACGTATAAATTAAGACTATCAAAGTAAGATAAAAATTTATTGAAATGACTAAATTTTAGCTAGGCAAGTTATCTAATATTAAAAGTAAACAATTACTAGGTAAATTCGTGTGAGCAGACAGTAGTTTTCTTTATAAGTCATTAAATTAGAATTTCTTCATTCGTAAGAAAAATTCAAAATGGCAGCGGTGTTATTTTTCTATTGACGACGCTGGATCAACTCGAAGTGGTAGTGGGTAGGTAATATACGTAGAGGGAGAAAAATAAGCGAAAACGAAAAGGAAAAAAAACGCTTGTAAGCTGGTAACCACAAGCGTTAAAATTAGATAAGGAGAAACACAACACTCTTGAACGCTTAAAACCGTAATAATTATCACGTAACTTAAGTGACGCGAACTAGCATCAGGTTCGGCACAAAAATTAATTATTCATTGATCGAGAAATCCGGAAAATATACGTTTTATGTATAATTAGAAAATCATGTCAATGAATCGCGGTTCAAGTGAAGCGAAGAAAAAAAAAATTCAACTCACTTTTTTTTTGTGTGTACCCTTGCAACCACGGAAACAGAAAACAAAAAAACGAAACTAAAAGCGGAAACAAGGGTTCGAGATTAACGAACGCAATACACCAATGAGAATCAAGTAGACTGCAAACGTACGCTATCCGACAGTAAAGAAAAATGAAAACAATTTATTCCATAGAATAGCGATCCTAGAAATGTGACCAAATTAATTAAGATAACGTTACAATACTTAGGTTGTGATTAAATCAGTTGCAATAATAAATGCTATAATTACTACAGAAATAGCAACAAGAAAACTACAATACAAAAAGATTAACATTTAATAAAAAAAGAGAGCATCTTTCGACAATAACTGTGATTACCATTCACTTCAATACATTTGAGAACCCGTCTGCTGAACGACCGTCTTATCCTAAATAATAACTGATCGTTTCGAAACTGTTCGACAGCATTTACAATTTTCTGCCATAATTCTTCTCGAGAGTTCACTGTTTCGTTATACACGAGCCATTTCAAATATCCCCAAAAACAAAAATCAAGTGGATTGAAATCGGGACTTCGATGCGGCCAAGGCGTCTGGCTTCCACGTCCTATCCAGCGATGAGGAAATTTAACATTTAGATAGTCTTTGACACGTCTAGAGAAATGTGCAGGGGCTCCATCCTGCATGAACAGCATGTTTTGTCTTAGTTCTAGGGACAAATCATCAAAATACTCGGGTAACTGAGTTTGGAGAAAATTAAGGTAGATTTCGCCGTTTAAATTAGTAGGTAATTCGAAGGGACCCAATAGATGGTTACCAATAAGGCTGCACCAAACATTAATTTTAAATTCATGTTGGAAGTGATGTTCGGCTACTAAATGTGGATTTTCTAAATCCCACGAATGTTTATTCCTAAAGTTAAAAACGCCTCTACGTGTGAAGGTTGCTTCGTCGGTAAATAATATTTTGTCTAAAACAATGGGTCGGCATTGTGCTGGATACGACAAAAACGAGCGAATACCAGTCTAGCTGGCAAATCAGCTGGCAGTAAATTTTGTACAGGCGTGAAATGAAATGGATACAGTCCCTCTTCAGTAAGAATTTTGTGAACAGTGGACTTACCTAAGCCAGTTCTCGCAGCAAGGTGTCTTGTGCTTAGTTCACTGTTTTCAGCTACACGAATCAGAATTTCATCTTCCTGGTCAGGAGTTATAATCTTAGGGCGTCCTGTAGAATCTCGTTTGGGACGAAACGAGCCTTTTTCTCCCAGTCGATCATAGAGATTCTTGAAAATTTTAAAATCTGGCTGTTTCCGTCGTCGATACAGCATGATTCATGTAATATAGTCACCCACTAATGTGCTTGTTCTGTTTTTTTATAAGTTTTGCACTATTATGAGTTTAACGCACCAATACGAATGTTCTCACAAATCTCGGCTGCGCACATGTAAATTGTGACATTGATACCAGCCTATCTCTAATTGTACCATTATTTTTGTCAACCACAACCAGTATTACATGTCGTTACGGAATATTGTTTAATATAAACTTATAAAACTAAAAGAAAATTGAATTAATTCAAAAACGTAAACAAACATCCCCTATACTTTTATGTACTGTGTTGTCTATTACTAAAATTACCATTATTAACACAACATTTAAGAAAATATCTTAAATTTCTCAAACACCTCAATGTTTATTAATCATCTTATTCTACAATTATTTAAGAAATGTACCATTTTCGTACAAACTAAAACAAAACTTATGGAAATTACATAGCTACATGAGTAATTAGATTCATCTCAAAATATATATATATATATATATATATATATATATATATATATATATATATATATATATATATATATATATACACACATCGTATAGTTATTTATTTTAATGATTTAAAATGATTTTCTTTATTTCGTAATAGACATAATGACATAGTCTGTAATAAATACACAAAATATATAGTAAATATTACTTTATTGATATAAATCTAAAAATAAAACTTTTTCTTAACAACTTTAGGTACGCTATTTTAAAACTACAGCGAACAATATAGATATAGAGTACCAGTGACTAAATAATCTAAAAGGTTTCTTGTATTTAGTTAATAAAAAGTTTATACGATACCAAAATCATATGTTATATTTAATAATACAAGTTATAATATAAGTTATTTTGGGAATGCATGTTCTTCATATTTCTTGTTACATTTTCATAACACCTAAACACTAATTTCCAAAGTTTATTGGGATTTTCCCCAAAGCAGACAATCAAAACGTCTTCTTTCTGCATTTCTTGATCGCAAAATCGTTGATTATTTCTTCAAAATCAAGTCTGCGCAAGACATCATTCTCAATGCTAAGTATGCTTAAAAAATGTAATCGTTCTTGTTTCATTGTACTACTTAGGTGGCTTTTTACCAGTTTTAATTTAGAAAAGGTTCTCTCTGCCGACGCATTAGATGTGATGATACATAGGAATATTCTCAAAATAATCTCAATATTCGGGAAAACTGTAAAAAGTTCATTCTCCTGCAGGTGTTTGTAAGTGGCTTTTAAGTTGAGTTTGCGTGATGATGGCACTGTAACTTGGAACACTTCTTCGTCGTTGTCTATCTCTCGTCCTGTCATCTTCCTGATCAGAAATTTCGGGTCCGGAACTGTCGTCGCCTGCTTCTTTCTCACTGACATCTTCATAGATTTTTTTTAAAAGAAGTTTTTCCAAATATTTGTCTTCTTCCAAGAAACTGTGAAGATGAAGGCATTCTTCAAACAGTTCATTTCGACATGTCATCTTTATATTTTTCTGATAAGGCGTTACAAGCGGCTAAGAACCCAAACCTCTTTGCAACTAAGTCATACTTTGTTGATCTTTTTCTCAAATTCACAATTATCGCATCTATGATTGGTAAAAAGACTTCTATTTTCAGTTTATCCTTCCCTGAATGTACTGATTATGGTGTTGTAGAGTTATCAAAAAATACAATCTTTGAACTGCGTTTCACAGAACGTTTTTTTTTTTTACAATCCTCAAATGTAGAACCTATAGTAGTTTCAGCTGTTGAGACATATATCTATCAAAACTGTCTCTCTTCTTGCTGATGAAGTTCATTAATGAATTTAGTAGCGTTACTGAAGTTGTGAAAGTAGGCTTTTGTTCTTTGTCTTCGGTAATCGTTTGTAATGCTGATTTTATATTTGTATAGTTTTCTTTAAGTGCAACTACCGCATCGGCACGAGCTGACCATCTTGTGCTTGATAGTGCCTTTAAAACTTCCTTTTTGCCTCGTAGTGCAACACTAAGTATTCTCCACCTCGAAGTAGACGACGAAAAAATACGTAAAGTGACTGTACAAAGTGAAAATACCTAGCAGCCTCTGCATGCTGCTGCAGAAACCCCGACCAAGTTTAACGAGTTGCTAGAGCAAGGGACAAATTCAGCCAATTCATTTTGTTCCTTTACCTGTGCTTGGAGGCCATTGTAACGTCCACTCATTACTCGCATTATCGTAAGACTGGCCTCGGCAGTTTGAAATTGGTGTGTCATTTTCATTCAGAAACCGAATGACTTCATGGAAGAGGTTGTCTGCTGTGTGTCTACGTATGGGAATAAATTTTAGAAACCTTTCTATAGGTTCACCAGATTTTACATAACGAACAACAAATGTTGGCTGATCGATGTGTGCAGCATCTGGTGTTGAATCTACTGAGAGCGAATAGTATTTACATGCCTTTATTTCCTTTATAATTTCTCCAAAAACTTGTTTTCCTATAACATCAATGAACTCATCGCAGATTCTGTAGGATAAGTAAGATGTTTTTCCATTTCCAGCATCCCCATACTTGTTTATATGCTCCTTTAAAAACGGGTCATATTCGCTCAATAATTCAAGAAGGACTAGTTTCCATTATTTGTACTGCCGAACTTCTCGCAGTCACCTCTCAGAGGAAGTCCACGTTCGGTGAGGAACCTAACTACAGAAACTATTCTTGTCAACAGCTTACCCCAATAAACTCTTTCTTTGTTCATTTGAATTTGAAGGTCGGTGTCTATTCTTCCAGCCTCGGCGGAACGCTTGAGAAATGTTAGAAAACATTTTCGATGATCCTGGCTATTTTCATGGACCGTAATCCTATCAGCAACATGTTTCCAGTCATTAAAAACTTCTGAACAGAATGGATTCGATGACGAACCAAACAGTTTACATACAAAACAATAAACTTTACCAGTTGATGGAGAATACAAAATACAACAACCATTCGCGTTTTACTTTATCACCATTTTTAAGTTCTTCTCGTACACTCTCACTGAATGGTTATATCCAGCATTTAAGTGCTGACAGCAAGAGGGCCCTTTTGTTGTAAAATATTCTTGAAGTTTAGTTTTTGAAAACATATCCCACATTGCTGCATCCAAGCTGGGTAGTTATTCACTCTCCTCCTTATTCTGACAATATTGTGCACGTTTTCTCATCCAATGGAACTATTGGTGAACCGTTTTCAGGGGATGACTGCTCACCACCACATTTCTATAGGGTTTGTGGCGGTACAAAAATTTCAGATTTACTATTTTCGCTACATACTGCTGATTTCAAATCACTTGATACCTTACAGGAAATTATGCATGAGTTTGTGTCTGTTAACACTTTTTCTGGCTCAATAGAAATACTGAATTTGTTTGAGCTGTAAATATCCTCATCCTGACGGTCGAGACATGTATTAAGCTGGTTAGGCTTAAATGAAGAAGTAGAAGCCACACTACATTCAGAATTGTCAGATTGGCTTGTAGAAAGTTTAAAATAAGACGTTACTTTAGGTAAATGATCGGTAATAGTTTTTAATATATTAGCTTTTTCTCGATTTTTAGCGCCACTAGGATAATTTCGCTTCATTTTATTTAAGATTAAGATTTACCCATTTTTATGCAGCATTTACTTGGTTGTAATCGACCTACAACAAAATAATAGAGCTGTAGGTCCACATATAAAACCTAAGAGAAAAAACATTTATAATCAACACAAGACAGCAATCTCAATATCACATTATCAGCACAAATTGAAACCATTTGAAAATTTATAAAATAAACAAATTCCCAAATATTGCAAAGTAACAAACTTTTTACAGGTCTACGAAAATTTAACCATATGTATTGTTTAAAAAAATACAAAATCCTAAATGCCTAAAGTATCCTGCACATTTCCTTCATAAAATAGATTTACTGTATATACTACGCCAACGCCAGAATTTATCTGAAAATGTTTAGTTGTTTTTATCTGGGCATGGGTAATCTAAGATTGCAATGTTGGCAGCACTCACTAGCCTAGCAGACAGATCAGGTTAAGCCGAAGTATTCCTATAACCTATAAAACTACTTATTGCAATATTGGCATGCACAATCCAGAAAGGAAATCAGAAAATAATTAACCAGTAAAGAAATGAAGTAACTAAGTACAATATAAGCTACTTTACCATGATAATTACATTACTACTGTTAACCGTAAATATATATAATAGCCTTTATGATCCGTATTCTGCTATAGGCGTTCCATGCTACCACTACATTTACAAAACCTTTAGTATAATTAATTATTAATCAAATCTTACATGACCTGTGAATGGCGAAGTACTTATTTAGGCCTATTCATCGAACTCATTAGGCGTGAGATTAACATTAATTATTTAGCTTATATTAATCAAACAAAGGAACAATCACTATATTACGACCAGGATTGGCCCGGAGCGATTAAATCTTGTACTAGATTTGGAGATGGAAGTGTAATAGATTTCTCTCAGACTGTAATAGTTTTGCCTAATAAACTACATATATCGATAGATGGCACATCTGAAGCGCTATTTAAAATATTATATTTTTAGCAACATATTCACAATATTAACTAAATATATACACACTATCCCTTACCATTGACTAAAAAACGATTCCTCAATCAACGCCCTTACTCAATGCTATAACCACAGATATGAGATATACACATATAATATATATCTGTGCTATAAGAACTAAATATAAATATATTATGTTGTATGTATAACTGTATAAGTAAATATATATGTACTAAAACCACAAATCAGGAAAGTCTTCTTTCTCAACAACATTTTTATTCAATATCGACTGTGAAGGCTAATTGTAACAGTTACTGTTGTGTAACATTTCTTTTGTATACAACAATTTTATTATACCCAGCACAAATTACATTTGTCTGAAGGAGTCTGAAAGGAGTTGCTGAGTATGCATTTCGGCCCCACGGCCGGATGTAAATTGTAACCATAATAATGCGATCATCAGTCGCATAATCGCCTTTCTGTAGCGGCAATTCGTGCTATTTGAGAAAATGCACATCTGGAGTCGGATACTTGAAAGAAACCCCCTCGGGAGGGAACATGAATTCAATCTTGGTACTTTTTCTGTATAATTTAGGAATACTGAGATGAATTCTAATACGAAAAAAAAATCATTTTTTGATAGTAATAAGTTGCGAAAAAATCATAAATAGGGGGAAATATTTAAAAAAAGTGTAATAGATTTTCACTTGATCGTAATGCCGTAATAGATTTAAATGAAGTGTAATAGATCTATTACAATTGCAATAGCTGGAACTTCCCTGATTACGACGAAACGCCTAAAACAAAATTTCACCTGCGAACCAGTGTTTCCACCTGACCAAAACATAAATCCCTTTCCTCGGGATACAAAATCCCGTCGTTTTCCTCTTACTGCCTGAAGTGTCGCGTTCTACCTGTCAATCTCAATCATTTAGGGGCCCCATAGCTTAAGAATGTTTTTTGTTTTGGGATTTATAGGCCTACTTAGTCTGATCGTAAGAACCCTTTCAATAGGTGGATAAATTTTTTTGTCAGTTGATTTGTACTCGTGAATATTTTTTTTACAAAATTATATATTTAAAAATAAGCGGCCCGGGCGCTTGCCCCAAACGCCCATAGGTAAGTTCGGCCCTGCATTTTTATACTATATTTGAAACTTCTCTGGAACAAACCTAAAATCAGCTTTTTTTTTACAACCACTAAATATACCATTTTGCAATAAATGATTATTAAATAAATCAATTAATGCATAAATTTTTATTGTTTTGCTAGAAATGAATAATAGGAAAGGGTTGGATAAAAACTTTAAACTATACGTGAGTTATTACATATAATTCACTTATAAAAATTAGCCTGTTTATTGAAAATGTTCACAAACTAATTTTTTTTGTAAAATGTTTGTAACATTGCTCAGTTATATAATAAACTATTATTATCTTTTACTTTATGAATTTCTATAAAAAAAAACTGAATTGGTATTCAGTTGGTCCATTTTTTGTGCAATCACCATTACGATAAAAAATATAAGTTTATATTGTTGTTCAATTCAGTAGTATTAATCCAAAAATGAAATATAAAGATATTAACACCGCATACGGAAAGGTTAAATAATCGTATTTAATATAGATTCTTTTGTTATATAGAAAAAAATAACTATCACAAATGTTCCGGTTTATTTTTAAATTACCATTATGTTATACTTAATTAGCACAAAATAACAAAAACATAGCATAGCACATGTAACATTAATATTTCTTAATTTTAACCACTTTCCGACCCCTCAGCGACTTCGACTAAGAGACGAAATTAGCTACCCTTCCTTAAGTCTACGTATAATCGTTGGCTTAAAGATACCTCCAGAATCAGCTCAAACAGTTTATATTGTTGCAAACTAACCAAAACTAAATTATCATAAGGTTAGCAATTAGCAATTAGATCGGATCGCTACTTGCTGCAATACATCAATGAATTTGGGATGCAAAGTCTGCCAAAATACGATATAAAAAAACCAGGGTTGTTTTTAAAAAAATCAGGTTGATGATTTTTTTTGCCCGAAACGTTAGCAAAATATTAAGTGTGATATGTCGTTGGATTTAGAATTAAAAATAGAGTTTACTAAGAATACAACAAATTTTTTGGACTATTTATAAAAATGAAGTTGCGAAAAAACGAATAGCTTGTAGAGCAGAAAAAGTAGCAATGAAAATGTGAAATTTATTTTGTCATCTTTTCAAATAGAACCAAAATAAAAAATAAAAACGAAATCCCGAATTTTAGGTTTTTTCCAAATATGTTCGGAAGTATTCGGAATTTTGTAACGTGTACAAAAAAAGGCGCGTAAATAACGTTTAGGATTGCTGTAGGATTGAAGTTCTACGAAAAAATTACGGTTCTTTAAATCCATACCAGATGTGATTGTTAAAACGCAAATACCGCCCCTTTGTCTTGAACTCAACAGGTAAACATTTTTTGCAATGACAATCAATCATAGAAAACTAATAAATTAACAATTGTAACTGGATCGAAGCAGCATTCCAAAGCAAATAAATAAACAAATAAACAATAACTATTTGTAAGCGAAATTCTGAATGAAATACGGTTTTGTTCTCTCATATAAATAAAACGCATTTTAGTAGTTAAATGAAAGAAAGGTCAAGTCGTTAGGAGAATTCGGGTGTTTATTGTAAAAATTTTAAAACCGACAGTAAATGAAGTAAGTCAATAAATAAATCAATTCAGTTGTTAATAGTAAATCAGACATACTAAATGGAATAGTGCCTCATAGTTTTATAATTTAAATAATTAGTATCCCTCACCTCTTTACAATATTCATTTTATAAATAAGAAATGTAGCTATTTAAGGAAAATTTAGTTTTACTAAAAGCCCACATTATCGATTGAAGTACAATACCGTATTCTATTCTCAAATAATAAAACAAGAAACCAGGTAAAGGCAAAGGGAAAGCAGGCAGGCGCGTCACCAGCAATTGTAAATTAAAAATTTTAATGATTAAAATTAAATAGTAAATAGCATATTATATGAATCGAGTAAATGAAATAGAGTTGCATAGTGTCAAGTTAAATAATTAACATACTGCACTTCCTTCGCAATATTCGTTTAATAAATAAGAAATTTAAAGAAGTTTTACTCTAAAAGTTTACTTTTTTCGATTGAATTCAAATACCTTCCTTTACTTGCAAAACAATAGAACAAGAAAGCGGGTAAATTGTAAATGTTTTTTTGTAATAAAAATTTAAACATAAAAGATTATCGTACTTTTAAGTTAAATAAGTATAGCTTTACTCGGTGCTTTCAGTTAAATACATGTTAATAAATGTTAAATGACAACTTCTAAATCAATTAAATAAGGGTAAGTGTCTGAACAGGTTTTTATACCCAGCGGTTTGAATATTAGTAATAAACAAAGATAATGATAATAATCTAACCAGTAAAAGGCTCTTTAATTGAAATAGGCGCGAAGTAACGTTTAGGATTGCTACAGTAGTTACGAAAATACGGCTCTATTAAACCCATGTGATTGTTAAAACTTTAACTTAAAAATTATAAACCAAACGTAAACCTTTTGTCTAAGGAGTGGACCCGAACAGGTATCATTGTTGCAATAACGATGAATTCATAGAGAACTAATAAAATATTTGTTTAAGTATCACGTGCTCGCGACAATAATAAAACTGATTTGATAAATAAAAGTAAACGACATTGAAATAACTATAACTCGAAAAGCAAAAAGGAGAATAAAAATAAAGGGCGCGGAACCAGGAATCGCGTATAGAGCAGTATGGTTGAAACGCGTGGTGTGATTGAAAGGTAGGTAAGAAAAAAAATGTACATGTATATGTACATTTGTGAGATTCAGTAAGTATACGATCTATTATTTATATCTATTTATTATGTCGTGACAGTAGACATAACTGTCCGGTAGTAGGACGATACCGTTAGTAGGGAATGCTACATCGTCCGGGGCACGATTTGGCCAGTAACCGGTCTGCTCGCTAGGGTATTACTCAAGAGAACAATACAATTGCCTCGGATCGACCTGGCTACAAGGGGCGGTCAAGGTCGAAACAGACAGGCCCCATTGATGACGACTGTGCAAGGAATGAATGGCGAGTCGGTACGTGGAATGTTAGAGGTATGCATGGTAAAGAATTTGAAATTTCGAATGTAATGTATGAAAGACACCTTGATATTCTGTGTGTATCGGAGACAAAGCGCAAAGGAAAGGATGCTGTGGAGATGGAGGCACTATGGTCAGGAGTTGAGACGGAAGTGCATGGCGCAAAAGGAGTTGGGGTGATCATAAGTGAACGAGCGAAAAGATGTGTTAAACAGTACGAATTGGTCTCTCCCCGGGTAATATGGGTTAGAATGAAAGTGGAGTTTCGAAGAATTTTTCTTATTGCATGCTATGCACCGGTGAATGGAGAAAGAGACCAGGAGCGTGAGAACTTTTGGAATGAAGTGGAGAACGTGTTGAACGTATGTAAGCCAAACGAAAGAGTGATTATATTAGGGGATATGAACGGATGGGTGGGTGTACAGAGAGAACATAGCGAACGCGTTCTAGGAAAGTTCGGAGACCAAAGAATCAATGAGAATGGTGAACACCTACTGAACATCTGTGTTGAGAGAAGCCTGTTTGTATCCAATACGTGGTTTAAACATAAAAATGTGAATATGTATACATGGCAAAGAGGTGAATCTAAAAGTATGATAGACTTGATAGTGTATGATGAACGGCTTAGAAACCTGGTGAAAGACACAAAAGTAATGCGCGGAGCGGAGGTGGATCGGACCACTTTTGGTTGTATCGAGAGTGTTTAGGAAAAAGTGGGTTGGAGAAGGAAAGCAAACGTAGTGCGAACGTCCAGAATTAGGTTTGACAAACTAGTGGATAATGGTGCGAGAATGAAATACGCAGATGCTGTCAATAAAGAGTTGAAAGTGAATGAAGCAGTGTGGAACGAACAAATAAAAGACACTGACGTTGAAAGTGCATGGATAAGCTTGAAAAACTCTGTTGTCAATTGTGCCGTGCGAATATGTGGAAGAGTGATTGTAGGTAGACAGAAAAAATGTGCTTGGTGGAATGAATCGGTAAAAAAGGCAGTAAGCAAGAAAAAAGATGCGTACATGGCAATGATTGCTGCAAACAATGAGACTGAGAAGAAACGATTGTATGAGGTGTACAGATTAAGAAACAAAGAAGCGAAGGAGGCAGTGAGAATAAGTAAAGAGGAAGTGATGGCTGTGGAAGGAGAGAAAATGCAGAATGATTTTGAGGAAACAAAAACTCTTCTGGAAATGGGTCAAAAATACAAAACGTGGCCCAAAACAGAACGCTGCAGGAGTGATGAATGATAGAAACGAAATAGTATGGGACGATTGTGAAGTGAAGAAATGCTGGCAAGAGTATTTCGGAAAGCTGTACAGTAGTGAGGAACGTAAGACTGAAGGGTTAAATAAGGAGAATACAGAAGAAATGATGAATGAAACTGAGAAGGATATTGGAATAATGAGGTAGAGAAAACGGTAGGAAGGTTGAAAAACGGCAAGGGAGCAGGCGTAGATGAAATCACTGGTGAAATGCTCAAGTATGGTGGTGCAAAGCTTATACGAAGATTGCGTGAATTATTCAATGTATGCCTTATTTGTGGAAAAGTGCCGAGTGATTGGAAAAGCGCGATCATTGTACCATTGTATAAAGGTAAGGGAACAAGAGTGATTGTAAGAACTACAGAGGAATAAGCTTGCTCAGCGTACCTGGTAAAGTATTTGGAAGAATACTGATTGATAGAGTACGAGAAACTACACAATCTAAGATGTGGGATGTGCAAGGTGGCTTCATGCCAGGGAGAGGATGTGTCGATCAGATGGTTGCTCCCAGCAGGTGATCGAAAAGTGTTTAAAGGTAAAAGGAAGTTGTACTGTGCGTTTGTAGATCTGGAGAAAGCATATGACAGAGTGAATAGAGAGAAGCTGTGGGAAATATTAAATGAATATGGCGTAAATAAAGGTCTAATAAATGGAATAAGGGCAGTATACAACGGTAGTCGGGCATGTGTTAGGGTGAGAGGAGGTGTGAGTGAATACTTTAATATTGAGCAAGGAGTGCGACAAGGCTGTGTGATGTCACCGTGGTTGTTCAATGTATACATGGATAAATGTCTTAGACAAGCATGTAACGATACAAATGGTGTAATGGTTGGTGACGTAAATGTACGACTCTGGTGTATGCAGATGACGCAGTCTTATTAAGTGACAGTGCGGATGAGCTGCAAACCGCTCTGAGGAAGTTTGATACAGTCTGTGAGAGCATGGACCTAAAGGTAAACGCGAACAAAACTAAGATTGTGGTGTTCAATCGGGAAGGTGGAAAGGAGAGTAGAGTATTTACTCTGCAAGATGAAATCGTGGAGCAAGTGGACGAGCTGGTACATCTCGGTAGAATATTTACTTCCGATGGTACAATTGCGAGCGAGATTGGACGAAGGGTCAATGCTGGAAGGAAAGTGATTGGAAGTATGTGGCCGATAATGAGAAATGAAAGCATGAGCCTAGCTGCGAAACGAGCAATCTATAATGGCGTATTCGTCCCATCAGTACTGTATGGAATTGAGACATGGGTATGTCAAAAAAAGCACGAAAGAAAAATAAATGCTGTGGGTATGAGATTTCTGAGAAGCGCATGTGGCAAAACGAGAAGGGACAAGATAAAAAATGAATGCATAATGAGGGAGTGTGGTGAAGAAAAGACGATGATGGATAGATATAAAAGTTGTACATTGCGTTGGTTTGGTCACATTGAGAGAATGAATAACACAAGATTAACGAAACAAATATATGTGGGTGAGGTTAGGGGAAAGTCCGGGCCTGGTAGGCCGCGTAAAACTTGGCTGAATGTAGTAGAATCTATGATAAAGGAAAGAAAGATAAGGAGTTCTAAAAACAAAAGGGCATGTCAGAGACTATGTATGAATCTTGCGGAAGCTAGGGAGGTATGCAGAGATAGGAAAGCATGGCGAAAGATTGTGAATGAAAAATAAATAAGAGGCAGGGATTGTTTTACCTACCCCGCAAGGGAATCGCGTGAAGGTTAAGTTAAGTTAAGTTAAGTTAAGTTAAGTATTCGGAATTTCCCAAATTTAAAAACATCATTTTGCAAGGTTCGTTGGGACGTAACTTTTCCTAATTTGAACATCTTTGTAACTCTAACGGTTTACAAGATCCCCATGCTGCAGCATCGGGGCAGGTTCTCCCACCTAATGTGGTGTATAAAGCAAACCGAATATATGACTAGCGGTGTATTGAGGGACCACCACAAACAAGGTTTAATCGAAGCAAGTACGGATGGTTCGACAGCGTATGCTTCCTAGATTGGTTTAAACGAATTGTTATACCATGGGCCAAGTCTCTTAAGGGCGATAAAATAATCATTGGAGACAATTTGTCATCCCATATTAACGTTGAAGTTTTAACAGAGCGTCAGACGTTAAATATTAAATTTGTTTTTGCCGCCAAAATCGGTGCATTTGACACAACCTTTAGACATTTTTAGATTTTGACTAATTACAAAATCCGAAATCCAAGAGATTCAGTTTTGAATAAGACCAGTTTCCCAAATTTACTTAAGACATTGATGCAGAAAATTAAGATAAACCATTCATCTATAATAAAAAACGAATTCCGAAAGGCTGGGATTTATCCAATCAACAGAAGTGAAGTTATTAAAATGTTCCCGAAACAGAGACTCGACGAAAAGGTCAGTAACCAAGTAGAAGACGCAGTTGTAAATTATCTTAAGAAAACTCGCAGTTCAGATGCTCCCAGCGAAAAAATAAGGAAAAGATGGTTCGCGTTGAACCCGAAAAATCCCTAGCGTACAAGGCGTTTTACCAAACCAAACTTTAGCAGAAGAAGAAACAGACACAATTGAAAAAGAAGGAATTTCAGAGACGGAGGAGACATATGTCGAAAATGATATCCAAGAGATAGTAGAAGAAGAAGAACCCAAAAAGACTGAAGCGATAGTAGTCAAAGAAGGAAGCTTTGTAGTTGCACAGGGGTAAGCTACAAAGAGAAAGGTTCATTTCATTGCACAAATTACCTCTATCTGGTAAAAGATTCTGTTTTCCGTCAGATGGTGACGTAGCTCACATTGTTAAAAGTGAAGTTGTGAAAATTTTGTTACCGCCAAGTTCGTGTTCAAATTCAATGGAAATTTATGAACTTCATGATTACACTTTTTCTTAAGAAGTTTGTAAAAAAACTTTTGTCTTTGTTTAAAGAATGTTCCTTTTCGTTTTTTCTTAAGGTTTTATTGTTTTTGTTAATTCACAATATATTTTTTTGAAACATCATTTTGTAAGGTTCGTTGGGGCGCAACTTTTTCCTAATTTAAACATCTTTGTAACTCTAACGGTTTACAAGATCTCCATGCTGTTCATTCTTATACGGGACACATGATATGATATATATATATATATATATATATATATATATATATATATATATATATATATATATATATTTTCATATTGGGGATAGAGTTCAATAGCTTTCTCGCTTATTGTTGGCAAATAAACTAAACAAAATTTAATCCTTGAGGTTAATTTAATTTCGTTAAAATGTAATTGTGAAATCATGGAAATGTTCTTTGTCAAATAAATTGTAAATTATAAACATTGGTTGGTATATGAAACAGACCTTAGTTAAACCTGCACAATAACGCATGCGAAGCGTCCTAACTGAATTAATTAAAATGCAGCCTGTCAAAAATGTCGATAAACGATCTAAAATATGTGAGTTCAATTCTGTTTTGTTTAAAAATAAAATGATAATGTTGATAATAATAACGGTTCACTTACCTTACAGATATTTATACCATGTTGTCGCACAAACATTTACACATATGATCAATAAAAACATAAATACAGGAAATCAAACGAATAATCAAAACAATTTATGGTTATAATAATAAAATTTCCCTCACAGGTTATTCTGCATATTCCCAAAGATGTTTTCATTTGGCTGGTTCCATATTAATATCGTAGATAGACTTCATCCCATGTGTAGCCGATGATACTGCTTTGTTATTCATAATGGTGCTGCATAGATTTCCATACTTCATCCAGTTCGAAATTGTTGATGAACGACTTTTCTTCGGTAATTGTAATGTTACGTAACATTGCTTATATATTTTAAATTCAGCACTGTGTTTTAAATCGTATATTATTTATATGTTGTTTTAGATGTTTACAAAATTTTTCGATTTTAAAATTATATTTTAAGTTCATATAAATTTTAATTAATTTCACTTTTGTTTTAGATCCCGTTATGGAATTTAGTTTGTTAATAACTATGCGTCGCTTCAAAAAAAAAAATAAACATCAACTCCAGATAACTGACTAATTTTATAAACATAAAAAAATAAAAACACATCAACCGAAATATGAACACGTAATCGAATCGAAACAAATTTATTATAATCGCCAATTATATCGGTTACCTAACTTTTAGATTTAATCGTAGGTTAAAAACAATTGTTACTGAGGTCTCGACTCTTCACTGACCGCGTTTCAAAAATCCGATAATATTAACGTAATTAAAACTTACATGTTAACACCAAGACTATTAACACTTTGAGTTGTTAGTCATAAAAATTTCAAAAAGCAAGAGCAAGAGAGTTCAAAAATTTGCAAGAGAAAGAGATCAAGAGATTAGGAGCAATTCCTTTTATACTTTTCTGTTAGATACCAAAATTGCAACTTTTTCTGTACCATACACACAAAGTATCCAAGCCTCTGATTGGTCTAAACAAAATTGTTAACTAAAATACAAATTATGCTATAACTTTCTTAAAATAATTCGGATTTACTTTTTGAAAACAGATTCGGAATCAGGGCAAAATTCCGCATAAAACGATACCTAACTAAATTTATTTATATCTAAGAAACTCTATATTTTACACCTAAACTAATTACATATTCGTAATCTACACAAAAAACTGTATTAGAACACATGTATTTCAAATAATATAACTTAATTTTAACAGAAATTCCTTTTTCATATTAGTATATTATGTAGTTAACACCACTTTTCTAATTTTATGTTCATATACCTTGTACATTGTAAATTTCTTTATGAAAACGAGGGAAACCTTCTATTAATTATTCTTATAATTTATTTTAAGCTTAAATCATCCTACAAAAACTATAAATTTGCAAAATCCTTGAAATTAATACTTAACCTAATTTATTACAATTTTACTCATAACTTGCGTTTACGACGTCCAAATTACTTGAAATGTTATTTTATGATGTTGTTATAACTGTCTTTAACATCAATACTGTTCACTTTCACTGTATAGTCTAAAATTTTGTCAATTCATAAATCCATATTGTTTAACACACTTATGCAGATTTTGTACACAAAAAGTATTTTTATGTTAAATATCCCAATGTAGAAATGTTGTTCATCTTCTATTTAATGTTTACAACGCACTACCACTTCTCCTGCACTTTTTGTACACCTTGTCTGTGAATGATAACTAAACCGTGTTCGTATCATAACCGTTTCTTAAAGTTTATATCTGTCCTCCATTGTAACTTTGTACACCTTGTCTGTGAATGATAACTAAACCGTGTTCGTATCATAACCGTTTCTTAAAGTTTATATCTTTCCTGCATTGTAACTAACTCGATACATGTTCTGCATATTATTATAAACCTACTTCTGTAAAGTTTCTAAATTGCATAAATACTTTGAATAAATTGTAAATTTACTGAAATATGTTCTACGAACTTAATCGTACTCACAAATATCAATCCTTCTGACCTTCCTCACATGCTCCTTATCTAGCCCAATGCTTTTTATGAATAAACAAACTTGTGCAACTTCCACCAAGCCTGTTTGGTTAAATCAAAACCATTTTCTCTCACTCGTCTACTACTTTACTTATTAAAATGCAGTGTAAACATACTCCAGTCTATCTAAATTTGCCCACTATAAAGAATATAAGCTTACTTACTCTTGCCCCTGTATTAATCTTATCTCTAACCATCTCAATATATATATATATATATATATATATATATATATATATATATATATATATATATATATATATATATAATGATACAATATAAAGATATGATCGATGGTTGTTTCAAAACTCGTTCCGTCTGCGCATTACGTCACGCGGAGGTAAACATTTCAAATATTGTGCTCGTCATATTAAAGGTATATGAATATTTGGCAATGGTATGTTATATATTAAGATTATAGATTGTATTGGGCAATTTTTTTTGCGAAATTAATAAAAACATTAATTCGTAAGGTAAAAAAAATTAGTTAATTCGTTAATGTATTATTTAATTAGCAATATATACACATCTACACATTTGACAGTGTAAGGGGAATATTAAAACTCTTGAGCTTTCGCTTTTAATTATTTTAAGAAATAATAAATTAGGAAATCTGGCACTTTTTTAATACTGAAAGATTGAAGTCTTTTTTTAATATTCGGCGATATACAGGGTGTAATAATTTTATCAATTTTTTTAATTTTATTTTAAATTATTAGGTTAACTTTGGGTATGTAAATACTAATAAATTTTTGAGATTGTACAAAAAATACGTAGCCTACGCCCCACCAAAGAGAGTATTGTAAGATTTTATGATTGTTCTGAATTATTTTGTAAACCGTCACTTAACTCAAGGTAATAATGGTAATATTTTAGGAATTGATAAAATTATATTGAATTTACAGATATATGTATTAGCCTGTTCTGTTTTCACATTTTAAATTTTAAGCATCAATAAAAGCGGACGATCAGACTGACGGCATACTTTTTTATACCTACTAACTTAGAAATATTTAAGAATCAGGTTATGATTATAGAATTATTGAATAAAACTCTCTTCTGTACACAATTTTATAAGAAATGCTTGATCAACATTTTAAAAGTGGATGTATATTAGGTAACACGATAATTTTAATGTATTTGATTATGAGTAAGATAGTAGCTAGGTATGATATGGATTGCCCACATCACAACGCATTTTTAACAACTAAATTAAGGTACCCCGGGGTAAGTGTAAATTTGGGGTAAGTGTAACCTGTACCAATTTGTATATTTGAATATTGCTATAGTGGCGCCATCGATGGTTCAACACATGTATTATAATGCCTGCGAAAGTCTGCAGTACAGTTTTCACTATTCATCGACGCGAGCGCGAATTACAGTTCTATCCATGTTGTCGGCGCACTAACACGTGCCTACTTAGTTGATTGGGCATCTGATAAACATTTGATTTATCGAAAAGTTATCGAGTTTTCATTGATTTCTTTTGGTGAGTACTTTGTTAACAGTATTATTCAGTAACATCTCTCACTATTTTTAAAAACCTCAGAAATGTTTATTTTAATGCTGTGGTTTACACTTTTGAAAAATCGTCATTCGTGTGTAAAACCTGGTATTACACTTGCTCCAGCAGAAAATTCAGTACATTTACACTTTCCCATTGTTTGCAGAACATGGTTCGCAACTATATTCGTAAGAAAGCTCCACCAGCCTATAGCAAAGAAGAGCTAGAAAGTGCAGTAAAAGCTGTACCAAGTGGTACGCTCACACTATATAGAGCTGCAATAGCTTACAGAATACCTAAAGCTACGCTTTTCACCCATGTAAAGGGTAAAAGGTGAGTGAAAAGTGATACCGGGTGTAGACCGCCCGCTCTTCCTTATGACGTAGACAGAAGAATAGCCGACTGTATCAAAATCCTTGAAAATGGGGCCTGGGTCTATCAAAGAAGAAAGTTCTTCAATTAATTGGGCGTCATGTGATCGAAAATAATATATTGACACCATTTAAGAATGGAATTCCCGGTCACGACTATTTTATTAGGTTTAAAAAGAAATTCAATTTGAGCCAGAAAAAACCTCAGTCTCTAGAAGTGGCTCGAAAAAGGTACATGGACCCCTTTGTTATCTACAATTACTTCAATATTCTCGAAGAGCACATTCAGAACATTCCAGCATCTCAAATATATAATATCGATGAAACTAGTTTCTCCCTGGATCCATCCGGAATAAAAATTGTTGGCGAAAGGGGCAAAGCAGCTCATAGAACAACTAGTAGTCCTGGCCGTGAGAATATAACAGTTCTCCTTGGAGGAAATGCTGCTGGTGTGAAACTCCCTCCATTCATTGTATTCAAAGGTAAACACCTATGGGACAGTTGGATTCCAAATGAAGAATACCTGGAATGACGTATTCCGCGACAAAAAAATGGGTGGATGGAAGCAGAAACCTTTAAGAATTTTTTTGAGAACAGTTTTTTAAAGAATATTGGCAGTGAAAGACCTATCATATTGATTGACGATGGGCATACGTCTCATATTAGTGTTCTTCTGATAGAAGAAGCAATAGCTGACGAGGTTATTCTAGTGAAACTTCCGCCTCACGCCAACCATTTCGATCGGGATCGAGAACTGATAAAATGGCAGAGACAACATTATGGCAACAAATTACCAAAAGCTACGTTTTGTTCTATTATTTCTAAAATCTGGTCTCAAATTAGTCCAACCTTACTTATCAAAGGATTTGAGAAAGGAGGAATACACCCCTTTGATAAGGAAGTTATTTCCCCTGAAAAATTTGATCCAGAAGCGTATAGGAGGTGGTGCGATTTGAATTCCAGAAGTAATCAGTACGAAAATTTAGCACAGCATACAGGGAAAGTTCTGGAAGGGGAGTTGAATTTGCCATACACTTCAACAGCAACGTCAGCAGTAATTTCCCAGGCATCGTCGATTCGACGATTCATTCAAGTATTTCGCCAATACTACCTACCAATTCCATGCAACCGAATCCATCAATTGACAACGCCACAAGTTTTGAAAACATTCTTTTGCAAGAGTTGAAACAGACGCCAAATACAGCGAAAACGGGAAGGAAGAGAATATGCACAGGGGCCGAAGTTATCACATCTTCGGAAGCCGTTGCTAGATTGAAAGAACAATCAAATCTTAAGCATAAGAATAACAATGAATCAACAAGTAAGAATAGGGAGAAAAGAAAAAAAAACAAGTGTACGAAGAAGAAACAGGCCATGATAGTTCCGAAGAATTGAATAATTCAGAAAGTGATGTAGAGGATGAAGTGACTAATTTCCAGGAAGAACAAGAATTTATGGAAGTCCTGGCTAAAGTCTCTCACTCACTAGTAATAGGAGACTGGGTTCTTGTCAAATTTGTAATGAAGAAAAGTTTCAAATTTTATGTTGTACAAATTACGGCAACTGAACCCTGCTTGGAAGCGAAATTTGCCAGACGATCGAGAGCTTCTCAATTTCACTGGCCAGACATCGCAGATATTTCAATTATAAGTGAAGAACAAATTCAAACTTATTTACCTGCTCCAGTCATTCATAAAAGGGGGCATTTCAATTTCAATATTACATTTGAGCAAAATGTATACCGAAAATTTTTTTTCCAACTGAACAAAATTGTAAAATGTCTTTTTCTCTTTTATTTATCCTTCCCCTTGTAAGGTTTCCGTGCTTCTCCAGTAAATTAGACACAACATTTACACTTGCCCCAGGTTGCTGGGGAAGTGTAAACCATTGAGCCAAAGATTTTTTTGTGAAAAATGAAACACATTTTGTTCTGATTTTGTTAGGTGCCGCTTCTAAATATGTATGATAGTGTCTCATTAACATTTCAATGATTTCGGTGGTTAAGAAATGAAATTACAATACGAAAACTTTGAACTATTGAAATTTTGGGTTGCACTTGCCCCGGTGTACCTTATATAATTATGGTTTGTCTTTAAAAATAATGTATTTTATTAAAAGCCACAGCCTGCACACAAAGCAGGTATATTAATTCACAAATATCACTACAAAACAGCTAATTCTTATTATATAATATGTCTCAAACACAAAACAGCATACAAAAACACATAACAAAACTATCAAACCACAACAGTGAACGGTCTATAATCGGCGTCATAGAAATGTATCACCGCGTGACGTCACAACGATTGGCAACATGCAAGATCATATCTTGTTATTATTGTATCATATATATATATATATATATATATATATATATATATATATATATATATATATAGGTCATCTGAACCCGTAGCATATATAAACCGTATTCTTCAGCGAAAAAACTTGTTGAGCCCGCCGGCTCAACAACGTACATGTATATCATCAAAATATGATTATATAGGCATTAAAACGTGTAAATCCGAAAATTAGATCGGTCTTCATAATGTCCGTTTATACCTCCAGTATATACAGAATAGTTCTGAGGAGGCCGCTTTTATATACAAACTGTCGATCTCCACGAACGGTTAGGTTGTGTGGCCTAGCATGCGGCAACGTTGGGATCACTATTTAATAGAAAAATATGGGGAAAATATTCTTTTTGTACATCTTTAAAATATTGGCAATGTTTACGTGACGTGCGGGTACGTATGTGCATATTTTTAATATGGTGCTTCTCGCATAACAAATTATTAAGTTACTGTAATCAAAATAGTATATTATACACCAAGGTTGAGAAGTGAGCTATTATTAACCGAGCAATTTTAAACCGAGGTGTATATAGATTTTTTTTTACTACTTCAGGATAAAACTGTTAAAATTATCATTAGATTGAATTAGTATTTGAATATTATTGTTATTTTCTATCTACTTTCATAATCAGGTAGACTAGGCAATTTGTCAAACTAACAAAGACAAACTAAAACTGACAAAATGACATAATTCATTATTAACCTATAATGGTTACCTATAACTAATAATGTAAATTCTGTTAATACCGGAAATGCCGGATTACGCATGATTTGTCATAACTGCACAATTAACTATAACTATAAATTTTCGAGTTTGTTTTTTTTTTCTTAGTTATGAGTTTTGTTTCATTCATTAAAAATAAATAAAATCATTATTTACCGAGGTGTTTTTTTTATTTTCATTATTTACCTAGGGAGAGAAATATTACTTCTCATTAAAGGAATGGGCCGATTTCTCAGGTTAGTAGTAAAAAAAAATTATTTAATCTTTACGTATTTTTATATGTTATAAACGAAGGCTTGAACTACAACCCAGTTCCTTCCAGAATACAATGAAGAATGTTACATTATAAATTGTTGACCTTCGTTTTTTTTTAGGTGGAATCTTATGCTTAATATGGTGGCTGAAATGTTTCTCAATCTGTTGTTATTGTGCTTCCGACCACTCTACCCTAATAATTTTTTGTTTCTTTTTTGGCGGTTCAACATCGGCTGAAAATGTGCAAACAATAAAATACAAAATAAGTTAATGTTTATAAATTATACGTGAGTCACTTTCACAGTTTGAATCGGAATTCGGCTTCTTTTTTGATGTACTTGAATCTGTCATTTTACTTCCTTTGGAAGTTTTGGCTAAAATGAGTAAATGGCATACTTTCAAAGTTAGAGAAAAACACATCACTTCCACTAGTTGTGTGGCAATTAGACTTTCGTTTCGCTATTTTGGAATCACGTGCATTTTTAATATTTTTGAGAACCGATTTACTTGCTTTGGATGTTTCGGCTAAAATGAAGAAACTATATTAAATTATCAAAGGCACACAGACACATACTTAGATCACTTCCACTGCTAGTGTCGCAATTAAATATTTTAGATGCTTCGCTGCTTTCGATATCTGATTTACCTGAGTTAGATGTTTGGGCTAAAATACGAAAAGAAGATATAGGTACAATGAAAAAATGTATCTGATAGTACATACCACCGTTGTCACTAATTTTCCCGGAATAAGATATCCTATTTGTTCTATTACAGTTAAGTAGGTTTTCATTGCTTTTGAGTGGTGATTTGTTTGTTTTCGTTTTCACAATTTACTGGCTTGGTATGTGACTAATTAACAAATTTTAATAAATAGAAAGAATTTCCGTTCATGTCCCAATCCCTATGTCATTAGCATTCAATAACTATTTCTATTGTTCTTCCTCTTTCAATGGACAATACAGAAAATAAAGTACATTATTCAATAATTGTAATTTGATGTATTATCAGATCAGATAACTTTTATCTAGGATTAAACAGATTAATTTCTCCATCTGCTTTCTAAAGACCTAAATGATCATAATTTATAATAAAAATTGGTAATTTTGGTCTTAAATTACCTTAGATTTTAGATCTTGTTTAACACTATTGAGTAAATGAATCATAATAATTTCTGTTATTTCGTATTCAAATACTTACCTGTCTTTTTTAAATGGTGTATTTGTGTATAGTCTGTAAAAATAAAGATTTTCTATTTCGGTTTAGCGCTTTATTACTCCGAGACATTGGGAATATACAGCCGTTTCTTTCTAACGTTTGGGTTTCAATAGAAACGTACGCGACTTAAGTGAAAGCGTAAATTACCTGCTCAATGACTTAAGACCGCTCGCGAGAGGTAAACACAATGGAATTTTAATTCTATTCCAGAAGTTATAAAACTTTTTGAACGATTTTTAATTTTAACTATGTTGCAAAGTTTTTTTTGTGTGTGGATGCAGAGGTTTATTACTTAATATAATTCATTTATTTTGAAATGTGCAACAACGAAATCATTAATTGGTAATTAAAAAGGAATTGATATGCATAAACCAGTTTTTATTGTTTACTAATAGTGACATTAATTGTACATGCAGAACATAACGTACATTCAATATTATATAGGAATGCACTTATACCTAATGGTATAATTAGTAGAAAGTGGTAATCAATTCCTCAATATTTAATATATTATAATAGGTGGTTACTTGCGTATTTAGACCCCAAAATAATACATTGCCTCAAAATCTTTTTAAAAAACGAACTTCGAATACCGCCGTAACGAAAGTATAAAAAAAATCTGGCCTTATCAAAAAGATAAAATTTGATAATTTCGAAATTTAATATCTGGAAAAGTATTTGAGATACCGGAATATTGAATTCAGTACCGAACTGAGTTCGTTGAAGACGTTTGGTAACTTCTGGAATAGGATTACATTTCCATTGTCTCAGAGTAATAAAGCGCTACGCCGAAATAGAAAATCTTTATTTTTACAGACTATATCAAAGATATACAATCTATCTAAACGTTTCGATAACACTTAAGTTGTCTTCGTCAGTAGTAGTATTATCTAATAAAATTGATGAAGATGTTCAAAAGAATTTTGTGAAATTTGAAAAATTAAAACATAAACATAAACCTGCTATTAATATAACAGTTTGGAAAAAGGTATAAAGCCAACTATAGAATACAATTTTAGCAAAGAATAACTAGAGAATTAAAAAATTAAGTATTGTTAAACTGTCTTTAAGATGGCAAATCAAAACATCCTCTAACAGTCAAAGGCTAATAATGAAAAATGTCAACCAAGAAACAAATTTAACAAAATCGAAATATGATGTAAGTGTAAATTTGTGAAAAACTTCTATTTGAAATTGATAGAAGCATTCACAAATAGAAACTTGACATCAATTAAAATAATCCAGTTAAATCTAACAAAGAAATAGCTTCATCAATAAGTGTAAGTGCTATTTAACAATGAAAAGTATAATCCAGAACATTTTATGTAATTTTTAAATTTAATTTCAACTAATTACATTGAATTATAGTGCTGTGGTAATCCAACATATAATTGGTAAAGCATTTACTTCAAGGACTAGGAAAAAACACAGAAAAAAACCTAGAGACACTAAAAGCTAAAATTAAAATTAAAATCAAGACATATCATCATGCCTTTTTTTTTAAATTATACAACGGCAAAACCTATTTAACGGACACTTTCTTCTTGTCTATTTATATATCTCAATAGCTTCATGTGGTAAACAAACATAATGAGTTTGTATTGGCAATATTTCCATATTGTCAAATTGAATATCATGATTTAAAATATATAAGGGATGATCAGCTACCGCAGACTTCTCTGGTTGACGTAATCTACAAAATCTCATATATTCTTTACGTCTTGTATCAAAGCTACATTTTGTGGTTCCACTGCATACTTTTCGACATCAAACAATATACAGTCCCAAAGACGATAATGGGTTTGAAATATCTTTAGGTGACCTTAAATGTTCTTTCATTTTTCTCGTAGGTTAGAAATAGTGCTAACACCATATTTAATTAAGATTTTTTTCAGTCTTATGTGTAACATTAGCTATAAAAGGAAGAAACGCAGTACCAACATTAAGAACTGGTTTTTCTTTAAGGTTATGTCTAGAAGGTGTAATAACATTATGATTATCAGTAAGTGAATATCCATTACGTTGTAAGGATTTTATTAAATATTTATATTCATGTTTTAATCATTCAAGATCACAACTTCGTTTTGCTCGATCTACTAAAGATTTAATTACACAAATTTTCTGACGTGCATGGTGGTTAGATAATTTATGAAGAAATCTATCAGTATGTGTCCACTTTCTGTAAACCTTAAAAGATAGTGAATTATTATTTTTTGATATTAATATGTCAAGAAATGGTAAACTTCCATTAATTTCTTTTTCCATGGTAAACTGGATGCTAGGATGTACACCATTTATAAAAACCAAAAACTCATGTAGTCTCTGTTCCCAATGCAAATAATAAATGTGTCATCCACATATCTATACCAAAGTGAAGGTTTTTTAGGAGTATTCTGTAATGCTAATGTTTCAAATGTTCCCATGTAAAAATTGCTACACCATCAATACTACCCCACTGAAAATAAGTCGTAGTAAGACAGTGCTATAAAAGAATGGTTATATCCATTGGAAAAAGTTTCTTTTAGAGGGGCTTTTGTTTCTCTACTTAAAATTGTTCGCGTAAGAAACTTTTTTAGCGTAACACACATTACCAATAACATTAAAATTTTTAAGTATCGAGTGGTCGTATGTTCCATATTACACGAATTATCTTAACCTTCTGCTACTGAAAATAAAATACTGTGCTAATTAATAAGAATGTGAACCATGAATATTAAATTTTGATTGGTCATGAGTAGGTAGAGTTGGAGACTTCTGGGACACACCACATTTCCAAGGCCCCACATTTCCAAGGTTGCCACAAAAACCGGTTTCCCACCATACCAAGGTCAAAAAAGCGCAATGTGTGACCTACTTACATATCATTACCACAAACCCACGGTCACAAACCCCGATTTCCTGTTCCACAACTACAAGGCTATCTGTGCGACATATCATTACCACAAAACCAGGGTCACATGCTCCGCTTTTCTGTTCCACTATTACAAGGCTATCCGACCACGCTTTCCTGTTCCACTATTATAAGGCCACCCGACCGCGCTTGCCTGTTCCACTATTACAAGGCTATCCGAACACGCTTTCCTGTTCCACAACTACAAGGCTATCTGTGCGACATATCAGTACCACAAAACCAGGGTCACAAGCTCCGCTTTTCTGTTCCACTATTACAAGGCTATCCGACCACGCTTTCCTGTTTAACAATTACAAGGTCATCCGCTGACCTACTTTATGCTTACCACCTGCTTTATACCCCACTTGTATGTTTTTGCCCACTTGTATGTTTTGCTCAACCTCACTTTTTACCAAATAAAAGAAAACGATATGTTAATATATTTAATTGATGTAGACAGACATGTACAAATTTATTACTCAGATATATGATTTTCTTTAGGAATAAAACATTTTGATTTAGTACAAGTGCAGAAGGTCCTCTCCACTTCCGTTTCAGTACATCTGCGCGGACGTGGTGCGAGGAGCTGAGCATAAGTGCAATGTGGTGCCCATCGTAGATGTTCCTGTAACGGATTGACATCTGGCTGCCATCGGTTTATTCTAACCCCACACATGAAACATTCAACCGTATCGTCTGAAGATGTGGAAATGAATCCTGCTGCAGCAAGCGATGAGGGTGAGTGAACTCCAGACCATGTTCGATACGTTAGTAAGCGTTTATCGAAACAGTTGTAATACTGAGGATAATAAAAGTTTGGGTCACACATGTTAACATCAGCGAAATCAGTAAGATACTGACAGGAAATAATGTATTCTATACAATATATACAATATATACAACAGATGTACAATATATACAATAGATAAAACTAGATACAGTAAAACAGATTACTCGTCTACGTAGCACACCTCATCACACAGTATACATGAGTCATCATCGTACACATCGTATAACTGTGTGAGAGGCGCCCTACACGACGAGCACCAATAATATTCGTGCGACAGGTAGTATCGCGCAGTCCACCGCTCCATATGCATATGATGGTCCAGTACGCGGTAATGTCCTGGTTTCAATCGGGCGAAACAGCAATGACACAAATTCATGAAGTCCACCAGATGGTATCGAACATGTATTGATATAATGTGGGCATATGCTGTTACACGACTTGCCGCAAAGTGCTCGCGTATTACCTTGCTCATTTCGGTATACCACGCTGAATTCCACTGAACCAGTTCATAATTATTTCGTAGCACTTTGTTTATGGAAGCCGGTAGTATTCCTTCCTTTTCAAAATTTACCCAGTTGGGAATTAATTGACATGTCCGTCGCGTACTAATTTGAAATAGGGTTTGTGGTTGGTACATTGTCTTCCAATCGTCTTGCACTGGAGTAACTGACATAGTGAAGATCGGTAACTATGGTATATGTAAAACCCTCCCTTTAAGTATATGAAGAAAACTGAGTGGGAGTATGTAACCTTGTGTAGTAAACTTGTTGTGGCAAAGTGGAACAACCTTGGAAATGTGGGACCTTGGAAATGTGGTGAATATAAGGTTGGAAAAAAAACGAAATATGGCAAAGTGGAACAACCTTGGAAATGTGAGACCTTGGAAATGTGGTGAATAAGTATGGCTGTGAATCCTTGAAGTAGTGGAACGAAAAGAAAACCTTGAAAAGGTGTAACCGACAAGACCGCTAAAGCAATGTGTGGTACAATCGTGAAGGTCACGTAAGTAGCCTTGAGGAGGGGAGAGTGTCATATATAAAAGAGAGGGAATGTATGTAAAGTCAGTATCGTATATAATGGATAACATCGTACGTCAAGCCATAGAAAAGGCGAAGATTCTCGGTGCTATAAGTTCAAGTAAATATTGCGATATTTTGCTTAATAATGTGCATTATTTCTTAAATAAAAGTAAAACAAAGTTTGTTAGTGTCGGTCTATCACCCAAATTTGGATTTGAGCCAGTCGTAAAACTAGGTGGAACGAAGAGTGGTGGAGTGGTGTTTGACAAGCAGGAATGGCGTATACTTATGGATAATCAAGGGGTGATTACTAATTATTTCTACAGTCCTGAAGGAACATGGCTACCTACCAAACTGGGATCGAAGACTGTCTCGTACGAAAATATTAACAAGAAAAAATTATACGCCTCTGTGATAGTGACGAAATTGATGTCTATTTAGGATGGGAGTCTATAGAACAGTTATGGAAGCTTTTGAAGATAATATATTACCGATTGGAGTTGGCAGATACTGTGAACTTTCCAGAGTTTTATAAAAACCTAATACAGTCGACAGCGACAATTCCTGAATGTAACATTCACCAAGTTATAGGTCCATTGCGTGATGTATTTGAGGTCAACATAGCCTGCCTTCTGGAAATGGAAGTATTTGCCAAGGAGAAACTATATATGGATATGGATCTTACCAATCCTATAACTCAAAGGGGGTAACGCGCTTGTAGTCAATAGTGGATAGTATTAGATGTTAGTCAATATGTGGATGTGTTATAGTGCGGAGTCGTGGCCTAAAGCTGTAGATTGTGTTAGTGCAGTCCAAAGACTAATATGCCAGTTACAAGCATTAGAATTCGATGCTGATCATGAAAAAGTGTATGGAATGGGTAGATTTAGTGATGACTATTTAAATAATCTAGTTAATAAGTATGGGGGAGGAATACGCCTTTGTGAAAAATACTTAACATCGCATGTAGGCGATATAGAGTGTATTTGTTGTATAAAGCGATTAATAGAAGACCTTAAAGAAATATCATTGGAGCAATTTATACACGAAATAGAAAGATATTTACCGAATTTTGAGTCATCAGATGACGACTCACCCAGTGAAGAAGGTGCGCATTAATGAGTCCAAAACGTAGTTCACTACATAGTAGTATGGGAGTTGGCTTACAGGCATGCGCGAAAAGGAGAATGGGAACAATTAGCTAGAGATTCTGCACGATTTAAAAAAAGAATAGGTGACTGTGCTAATATAATTTCACCAATTCTCGAAAAACAGCATCGTGAGTGTGTGTTTGTCAGACGCTTTAGTAGTATGTAGTGATGTATATGTATAGGATAGTAGTAATAAAAAGTAAAAAAGATCTGTTTATTGCATATTAATATTACAGTATATATAATTAAGGTTAATTAGCGTATTACACAATGTCTTTGGTAGAAATCCAGGAGTTGTGAGAAGTATCAAAACCCAACCACTTAACGAGAGCTTTATTCCCTTGACGTCGGATGACACGTTCAACTAGATGAATGTCTGGATGTTTAACACTTTGTAGTTCGGGCTCATAGAACCGACCTTGAATCTCTTCATCTCGACTATCACGTAATGTGTAGGTGAGTGGGCTTGAACGTTTAACTGTTGATATTCGAAAGACTTCGTAACTCCAATTAGGTGTGTACCCCTTAGAGAATATGCTTCTATGTTTGCTAATGCGTACATGTTCCCCCACTCTAAATTTAGGTGTTTTACGGTCAAGAACTTTCTGACATTTTAAATGTTGCAAAATATCTGCAGCATTCTTTTCCGTTACATCTACCGGTTTATATCCGGTTGTTCTATGCTTTCTTGAATTATAATCGGTAACAATTTGAGGCAAGATTGATAGCCACTTATATGATCCTTGCATGCTGAATGTTTTCCACATTATTGCTTTAAGGGTACGATTGACACGTTCGACTATGCTACTTTTCAAGGTGGAATAACTACTGTAATGATTGATATTGAATTTTTTCATTACTTTTTTAAATTCTGCATTATAAAACTCCGTTCCCATATCAGTTTGTATATGCGTAGGCATCTTTTGCAATCCAGATAGCAGTTTATCCATTACCTCCGCGACTAGTTTACCATTCTTGCGTTTGATGGGAAAGCCCAGACATATTTAGAGAAGGCATTAATTATTACTAAAATATATCGAAATCCTTTATTCACATGAGCATAAGGTATCATTTCCACTAAATCAGCTTGAAAGAGATCATTTAAACCTTTTAGTACTACACAACGTCGCGGAAAATTTCTCCTTGCTGGTTTGTGCAGTTCTTCAACAACATCGGATTTACTCATTTTTACTTTGGATTGTAGTACAATCTCTAGGATGAATAATTGTTCTTTGTCGAAAGTGATATCTTTTGGAATTATAGGTTGAATCACACCTTCCTTACGAATAGTTTTATTATTTAGAAACAGCGGTGTCGTATATATTACAGTATCCACTCGAAGATGAATATCTCGAGGTAACCACTTACAATGCAATATTTTTCCCTCTGTAGGAAAGAAATATCTACCATTGATACCCAATGGAATATCTACTGTTGTCTGTTGCAAGACACCTTGCAAGGTAAAATAAGTTTCGTAATATATATCACTTTGCTTCGTAGCATCACTGCGATGCTGAGTAATATGTTTTCCAAATTTATCCACTGTCATTTGATGATGAAGATGTCTGCCAAATTTATCTATTGGCATAACTGATGGACATGTAGTACTGCCTTTAGTGGTAGTCGGTGTAACAATGAAATGAAAAGGATATAGTAATAGGTTTATAACAAGAGCTGTTACTGTATTACTTTTGCTTCACGTAGTTCATCAATTATATATACTACTTCGTTGTGATTGCTAGTATTTCCTGTCGACATTGATCCTAATAATTTCCGTAGCCAATCTACTAACTTATTCGGGTTATTCCACGGTACAAATTCAATAGCTTTGTTATTGTATCGCAATAGTTGCATGCCACCACCTCTTTTGGAGATAGAAGTTGTTCGAGATCTTGTGGTTGGAGGGACAATAGATGATGTAGCTGACCGTTTTCTAGGTTGAAGTAATGGTTTAATGATTTCCACATATTTTTTACTATTAGTTCCTCGGATTTGGTCTGTCGAGTTATAATTACGTCGGGCAGCATTAGTACGACGCAATATGTCATTGTATTGCTGTAGGTCACTCTTTTGTACCCGTAGGCATTTTTTAAAAAGTAGTTCATATAATCCCGGTGTTCCTTCATAATCTAGGGAGGATCCATCAGGAAGAGTGATATGAAGGTTTTCACCAATAAAGTCTAATTCAGCATCACCAATAAAAATTTCTCTTCTTCCGGAATGAAATGTACGCCATATGTTAAGTCATACTCGTCTTCTGTATCTCTAAATATACCTTCAACGTAGTACTTAGCTAATCCTTGGTATTGATTTAGATAATCTTCAAAGGCGGGTTGAGATCCAGCAGCTAACAGTTCTGATTTCAATTGTTGTAAAGTAGGAATTTCCACATCATCATCGTTAGTGGTATCAGCAATTACAGTTTCCTGCGAAGGTTGCGCAATGGTTGCGGGAACAAGAGTGCGTGGAGCCTTCCGTAATCCAGCTGTTTTAGGTGTGTGATGTAAAAACTTCAGTTTCTTGTGCAATGACTTCATTTTTGACAGCTTCTGGCGTAAGGGGTTCAGCTTTGATGAGAGAACCATCATTTTTAGTAATTAATTGTTTTAATGGTTGTGTAATAGGTTTAAAGTGTGCTTCTATTGCACGTTCTGTAAGAGCTGTATCTTCTTTAAAACTAGCATATTTTTGTTGCACGCTCTTGCGAGCACGCAAAATGTCTTGTACTAAGCGCTCCTTCATTACGACTGCATATGTTCCATACTGCTACCATATTTATAATGCTATAAAACAGTCAAATCTCTTACGGTACCGACCTGTATTAACATCGCTTTCTTTATCAATAACAATAAAACCGAATTTGTCTTGCCAGCAACAAAAACATAAATCTTTAAACCTATCAAAGGACATATCGACATTAACGTGATCATCATACACATGCTTAAGATTAGTGTGATCTTGTTGAAAAGAATAAGTAAATTAGCATTATCACGTATAAGCTGTTTTGGAATTGAAGAATACGTTTGACACAGATAGAAACAATCATTATTTCGATGTCTGCCAAAACAGAAATGATCTCTTATTTCATTTTGCTTATGACACGCTACATCATCGAAAATCATTATTGAATTTTTACGGGAATCACTAGGGATATAACATCACTATTATCACTGTATTCGAAATACCCGACTTCTTTTATGGGTGTCAGTAAATTTCGTAGGTACTGGTATTTAGGTTGATATAATGATTTGCAATAAATATATACATTTTCAAAACGTAAACCATTTGGATGTTCTAACAAGGTAATCATAACATTTGTTTTTCCGCACCCAGATGGACCAACGATTATACCTCGTTTACATCCTCCTTTCAGTAGACCGCTATGTTTAGAGTAAAGTTCCTTGTTATCAGCTGTGTCATAATTTTTAATAGGTAATTCTGTGTCTTGCGGAATGAAGCGTATGGTGCCGTCATAGTACTAAACCACAAATTGTATGGTACTAATATATATACGTGTCATACAATAAAAGTAGTTTAGTAGTGGAGTGACAGCCAGTCTGGTATGAAGTATACTTCTCGGTGTAATAAGAAGAAAAGGGGTTCAGGATTAATTAATACCTTAATAAATAAATTACCCGTGGAGTTGCATATACCTGGGTATAGATACTGCGGACCGGGTACCCGTTTACAAAAACGACTAGCTCGCGGCGACAAAGGTATTAATGAATTGGACGAAGCCTGTAAAGAGCACGATATTGCATACTCCCAGTCAAACGATTTAAGTCAACGACACATTGCCGATAAAACTTTGCAACAAAAAGCTTGGAATAGATTTCGTTCCTCAAACGCTACATTTGGAGAAAGGGCAGCTGCATTAACTATAGCTGGAATAATGAAAGGAAAACGGAAAATGGGGATGGGTGGAAGATCACGGACAGGCAATAGAATGGGAAGCAAATCACGAAGAACAAAGCGTACTCCCAAACCAATTTCATTTAACAAAGCGGTACTTCTAGCGCGACGTCGTGTTGGTGGTAAACTTCGATCATCTTTACGATCTACAATACACCAATCCTTAAGCGTTCTAAAACACAAAAAAAAACATGTCACCCAAGAGCAGAATATTACCTATACCAAAACGAGGGGGGTTCATACCTCTTATTCCCCTATTTGCAGCATTAGGAGCCTTAGGTTCGTTAGGTGGCGGTGCAGCTGCAGTTGCAAAAGCGGTTACCGACGCAAAAGCTGCGACAAAAACGTTAGAAGAAACCAAACGACACAATCAAGCAATGGAAGCAGCAACCGTTGGAAAAGGTTTATATCTAAAACCATATAAACGAGGTTTGGGCATATATTTACAACCGTATTCAAAAAAACTCCCACTGAAGCTACCACGCCACGCCTTAAGTAATGTTGAGCTATCAAAATTTGTGGAGCAATTAAAGATTCCCTACTTTAGAGGGATATATATGCGAGATAAGCTACCTACACGAATCCATAGGAATGAATGTGGTATCGTGAATCTGGATAATCAAGATAATCAGGGAACACACTGGACAGCATATATTAAGCGTAATAGACATATAACATATTTTGATAGTATAGGACATGTTAAACCACCCTTCGAATTAGTCCACTATTTTAAAAGTGATGGTAGCAGAAACACAATTGATTATAACTTTACTAAGGTTCAAGAGTTCAATACATACAACTGTGGTCATCTAGTCTTACGATTTTTATATGACTACTCGTTCTGATTGTCAGTAGTCGTTACGTGATCGTGATGTCGTACACATTTACCTTCACCGGTAAAAGCAGTATCCTGCAAGCCACATTTAATCCACCGATTTTTCTTGATAATGAGTCGGAATATGTAATGGGGTTAACTAGTTTTGAATCGTTCAATACTATACAAAACGTTACTTCAAAGAACAACATGCTCATATTTGGAAGAGATAAAATTACAATACCGCCAGGAACATACGAAATCGCAGATGTGAATAAATATATTAATGACTCAGTGAAAGACGATAAGGGGTATATTGATTTACGAGCAAATAATAATACTATGAAAGCAACCATGAAAGCAACCCATAACATTAGTTTCAATGCAGTCCATTCGATAGGGCCTATGCTGGGCTTTAATAAAACTACTGTTTACCAAGCTAAAAAAGTGTACACCTCTGAGAACCCTATTAACATCATCAAAATTAACTCATTAATTATCGAGTGCAATATAACAAGTGGTAGTTTTAAAAATGGTGAGTCATCACACATAATTCATCAATTCTTTCCCAGTGTACCAGCGGGATATAAAATAATCGAATCACCTCAACATGTTATCTACTTACCTATAAATACATCTACCATTTCAACAATAACACTTAAAATAGTAGACCAAGACGGAGATCTCGTCAATTTTAACGGAGAAGTCATAACGATAGGACTACATTTAAAGAAAATATGGTGACGCGGTATAATACATGTGCATGTAACCAGTGCAAAACAAACTATAAAAGAGTGAAGTGTGGAAAGGGTACAGTCAGTAAGCGTTCAGCGACCAAAGCGTTGACAGCGCAGAACAAAGCATTCTTGGAGAGTCTTGGGTTTACAGTACTACAATGAGTGTATTAAACGTTAATGAAAAAGTTGTTGTTGATAATGCTATCGTTAATTCCGAACTGCACACCCATCAACCATATACTACGAGATTTGGAAACAATGATGAAATCAGGATACCCATTCAGGAAGACATGTGCACTCTACCATCAGAAAGTTATGTTTATGTAGAGGGAAGATTATTGCGACAGGATGGTACTGTCTCTAACACCGCAAGGTTCGTTAATAATGGTATCGCATTTTTATTCAGTGAAATTAGATATGAGATGAATGGAATAGTGGTAGATTCCGTAACTAAGGTGGGGTTAACGTCTACAATGAAAGGGTTAGTATCATTGACACCCAATGATCTTGCCCGCCATCAAAATGCCGGTTGGTTTCCTACATCAAACAGCACACTAACAAATGAGCAAGGGTATTTTAATGTCTGTGACCTTTGCGAATGCTGCTTGGCTTTGCTGAAGATTATAATAAAGTGATTTTGAACATTAGACAAGAACTTGTATTAATTCGTAGTAATATTGATACCGATGCAGTAATTTCAACTGTGGACGAAGCATTAAAAGTTAACATAGATAAGATTTATTGGAAAGTTCCACACATCGTTCCAGCATTAGCGGAGGAATTAGCGTTAACGAAATACATTGATAAAAATGTGAATACTCCACTAGCATTTAGAAGTTGGGAAACCCACATATATCCCGCTATACCAACAACAGATAAGCATACATGGGCAATCAAAACATCGACTAGTATTGAAACACCGAGATACATTATTATAGGGTTTCAAACTGGACGAGAAAATAATGTTATGCACGATGCGAGTAAATTCGATAAATGTGCACTAAAGAATATTCGGGTATTCCTCAACACCGACCGTTACCCGTATGATAATTTAAATGTTAATTATGATAACAATTGCTTTGCCACGCTGTATGAAATGTTTGCTAAATTCCAAATGTCATATTATCAAAGAGATGGACAACCATTACTCACACCTATTCAATTTACGACGGCTGCACCACTGATGGTGGTCGACTGCTCAAATCAAAAGAAGTATTGCACTCGAAAGCAGTAGTTCTTCGTGTAGAGTTTGAAACATCGGCCAACATACCCGCTAATACGACAGCATACTGTGTTATACTCCATGATCGTTTAGTTACATACAACGCGTTAACCAAAGCAGTACGACAGTTGTAATACAATGTCCGTCATAATCGATGTACAAGGGTTCAAAATATCAAAAGCGTTTATACCAAAAGAACTCGCCATTTATAATGGGAAACAAATTGCCCATTTTGTTTTTAAATCACCCTATCCCTGGCATACATTGGATGCAGAGAGTCGTCGTCAAGCTACTTGGTTAATGCAAAACCAGCACTGTATTAAATGGGAAGAAGGGTATACACCACCACACCACTTTCGAAGAATACTCGAGAGATTGATTCAGCCAACAGATACTGTCTATGTCAAGGGCAGAGAGAAAGCAGATTACATCAGAAAATTTGTGACCCAGCCTGTTATTGAACTTGAGGAAAGTCCACCTCTTCCTGCGATGCAACCCGTTTGTTACTTTCATTGTAAATCATTATGCCACTGTGCTTTGGCTACTGTATATCATTTATATAATATATATATATATATATATACTATTCTTCTTCCGGTTAATATAAATTCATTTGCTTAGCAACCTGTAATAGTTCGCTCAACGGATCAGCATTCTCCAATTCCGGTATTCGCCAATTCCACGCCAATGTGGAACACGTATCACGTAGTCGATATCGTTTGTCATCCTGGGACCTAAAGGCAATTTTGTTTAACATTTCGGTATATATATCATGTAAGGTTGATCAAACACAAGCATTTTACACATTACTGTTTTATCAGACCCCTCCGCGACCGCTTTGTAGTCTACTTCCGTCAACACTTTCTGAATAATAACTTTCTTAACACCTTTCGCTTTCTTAACAACTTCATTATCAGCAAGCTTCAGACAGTATGACTTCGATCCAGCACCATAAAAGTAATGAATTGCTTTCCCTGCGTACTCATCTTTCATTCGTCCAACGACGGAAGCAGTCGTAGGAATACCATGCAACTCATTATGATAGTTGGAAGTATCATATTCGTCTAAATTATTTCGCATGTGTGCATACATATCATCAGTTACTATCTCAACAATCAAAGAATCCGTGTCAGTATAGAGCAACGTGACATTCTTGCCATAATGAGCTCGTAAGATATCATAAAAAAACCGATACATTATAATTTTGGAAAGATCTAAAATACTGAATCCGACATAGACGGGTTTGTCGTACGTAACTACCTGTTTCGACAATTCCGCCGCAAACAATTTATCAGTGAATTGAATAAAATTTTTAAATTGCGGTTTTGCAACGTACCGTGCTAGACCTACCCGACGACCGTTATTTTCCCAATGTGTTAACAGTTTAATAACTCTTCGTTTATCGACATTTTCCATTGTTTTACCAAACACGCCATTATTCATGATTTTATAGAAATCCTTTTCAAACTTGTTTTGTGCTGTGTTGCGGAGAGCTGTATTAAGGTCTACGTATGGTATTAGCCACGGACTCTGACGAAATCGTAAAACCCTATGAATACGAGTAACAATTAAGCCATGCTCTATACATTGTTTTAAATAGCGGTAATGTATAACATAGTTGGTCTTATCACACAGGTTCGGGATTAACTTCTCCTCCTGGGAATGTGGTGCGCAGATCATTTCAGGACAAAACGGATAATCGTTGTGTTCGTCATGCAGATGGTGGGGATAATGTATATCAACCTCCAGTACAAATCCAACATCGGCGTCATCATCAATCTTTACTACGTCAAAGTGTTCTATAACACATAAACCCATCGTGAGGCAGGTATTGCTTCATACTCCAGCCGTATAAATTCGTGGCATCTAAATATTGTAAAAACACTTTCGGTTGTTTAGGATCATAGTTTGGAACAAACTCGTTATTAGCGATGCTTCTCCGCTTGATACAAGTACTTACTCCACCTCGAATACCTTGTTTAAAAAAGTGATACATATCCATATCCGTCAGTAATTCTAGCTCTACTTTCGTACATTTCAACATGGCATCCCACGCCAATCCAGGTAAAGTGACATACTGTGCAGGTTCTAACCCATACACACCCATACATAATCTCCTAAAGTTTTCAAACACGTCAGCCAATAACAACACATCTGATTTTAAATAAATATCAGCATAATCACCTAGTGTATTACACTTAAAGTGATCCCATACCAGTAGAACGCGACAGTATTCGTCATCGGAAATATTTGCATCGCGCATTTTATCGTAGAATTTGTCATATGATGGCACCGTGACGTCGTTCAACTTACTAAAGCTGTCTACGTACGCATAAGGAAACTACCTTTATTTCTCACTAAGTTGAAGTCGCTATCATTACTAAAATATTTCCGTACCTCCATACATTGATCATCTGATAAATTCTGGGATAGAGTATCTAAGGATGCAGCCATGAATCTACAACTATCGACGAACCGTAAATTAATGTATTTCTTTTCCTGATACCATGACTGTTTACATATTCATCAACAAAAATATGCTTACCAAACGTTATATATTTTTCACTGTTAACCGGAAGTACGGTAATTTCTTCCGTTTCACTCGCTAACTGTTTAATGAACAGGTGAACATCATAACCACTGAGATTATGTAGAAAAACGGGAAGAAATGTAGGTACCTGATAGTTTAAGTTACACGTTGAATGTGCTGCACCACGATACTTACCAGTAACGTGACAGTGATCTCGTACTTTCGGATTTGTCGGATCGTCCGTAAAGTGCTTACCGCATATGTAACAACATACACTGCATTCATACGTAACCTGCTGTTCATCCGTTAATGGTGTCATTGGGACAATAGCTTTGAAATGTTCATTATATATCCGTTTTACATCACTTTCCAGTCGTCTTATAAATATCTCCCCTGCATTGCTCCCTCTATACAGCTCTAACTTAGACCACGCATCGTTTACACTACACTTAATGTAATAACTAAACGAGTATGGTTCGTGTTTACACGTTTTTATCGTGAACGGTTTTTCGGGATCTGGTTCAGCCGTATCTACCGGTACTAAGAGCGCTTCAAAATCAGCATATATTACGAATGGTAGAACCATTTGTTTCTGATAGTTCCGAAACGCGAGTATATTTTCCGCGTAGAATTCCCCGGTTATGTCTTTTTTTTGTTTCACGCCCGGTAATTTTGTATATACGAAGTTACAGTCGTGTGACACGTGTCGGGTTAATTGCTCCTCGGATCTAAAGTAATACAAGCATGCATCACAAAAATACATTGCTCCGTTCCGCCGAGTTATTTGGTTGCTAAGTAAACGAGAAAAATTTTTATCCATACATAATGCTGATTATCTGTTTGGTTACTGACTAATAATAATAAATTAACATGGACTGCCTGTTTGGCTTTGGTGTAGTATAGAGGCCCCACTACCTCCGTGACACGTTGACCATCACGATAGGTATCGTCTAACCCATAAACATTAATGGAAATGTTGTTATTGCTCTCAAACGTTGAAATATTCGTCAGCTTAACAGGGAACTGTACACCAGTCCAGTTGAATAACGTCTGGAAATCAGGGTAAGAAGATGTGCGTTGTGGTACTCCCGTTGGTGTCACTAGTGCCGATACAACAGCCCATGCAAAGCAGCAATTATCATTATTTTTACATTGACTATGGCGTGTTTATGTGCGATTTCGGCGGGGACAGCCATATAGGAAGAACCCGTGGTGGGAGAAAATTTAAGCAGGTTTACCTCTATATACACGAATTGCACCAGGGACCACCCTAAAACAGTTGTTAAATCGATTACACCAACTCACACTTACCAGAATCTTTATGTTGAAATTCGATTGTTTGCATCCAATATTTCACTTATTTTTGGAAATACTCTTCTAACACCGTCCCTACACTGAGAATATCATACTTAGTCTGAAAGGATTTCAGTTCTGTGCTTTCCTACTGTTCAAAAAGTATAAACCAAACAGCTCAACATTACATTTTAATGAGTAGTGTTTCTGCAACTGATTTTGTACTACCTTCAATACTTCCCTTTAACGTCTGCCATAAAGGTGAACACATCAGTATGCATATTGCATGGAGACATCGGTACGACACAATGCGTTGTTTAAACGCATTTCGGATCACTTCGACCCCAGTATCGACAAGGAAACATACATTTGCTTTATGCCTATTGCTTCTGAGGTGTCCTTGGAATGCATACCTAGGTACATCCATTGAACAATCTGTGCAGTGCACACTCTCACCATTTTTTTGGTTCTACCGGTTCATCGTGTTGGTCAGCCTTCCGCTTCCTTGAGTTGCTCAACCCTGATGGTCCGGGTTTCGCATTATCCTTCCATAGTTTACCCCAGATGGTCCTGGTTGCGCAAAGGAATCAGTAACATGTCTATGTACTGCTTTTTATCGTCGGAAGTGCTTCCTTGCACCACATTGCTCCCTGTGGTTTGGTTTTGCAACGAAACCTCCTGCATGCCAGATGGTAGTAGATACTGACATCCAGCATGCTGTTTTTGATGTCTCAGTAAAGAATCCTTTCGAGAAAATTTCTTGAGACATTCACATTGGAACATTTTGCTGCAACAAAGAAAGAATAATAACTAATGCTGAAGTGTAGGTTGATGTAAATAAGGGTGCTGGATAGGACGGGTAGCCGGGAGAGATGCAATACGAAACTAACACTTACTATTCTTTGAAGACATGATGTAACACCGCTTGAAAACTTTACTTGGTGGTTCATAAAGACGGACTAACACTGTAGTGGAACCGCTCCGTCTTAAATACAAAATTTAAGTGTTGGGTGGGGAAAGTGGAATGAGGGGCAGAAGTGGGAAAACCGGACAGTTGCGTGCCAACTGCCTGAACAAATCTTACCATGTGGGAGTTACATATTAGCAAGGAGTTAACAGGAATCCTTTGAACTGTAGTAAATATTTTAATTGTTCAATGCATGTTTCAAATATTGTTAATTAAAAATGTACTTCATATTATTTTCAAATGTTTGTACAATATCGATGTACATATATTACTAAAACTTTATGAACTAATTAATAAAGTTAAATTGTCAAAATTAGTTTAAAATTTTTAAAATTGCATAAAATTCGTTATGCCAATTACATATGAACGCTGTTTATTATGATGCTAATATTTTCCAAGTGTTAGTCTAATTGCTATAGCATTCAGTTCGTTATTGACCATTTTATTGTAATGTTTAGCTTTGGTTTCGTTTTAGTTTAAAAAGTGGAATTATATATACTACAAATCGTTGAAGCACCATCTGTTGCTAAATACGTTGATACAAACGAATGAAGAAACCTATATGAACAGATGGTATAGTCACATTACTCCTGTAGCGCGTACAATATTTTTTCCACCTGAAGAGATTTCATTTGACTATAATTGCAAACAGCATTTTATTAAATAATTACTTAATTATTAGACTAACGTTTATTTGGCAAACTATCTACAATTTATTTCATGGCACTAGATTTAGAAAATAAATTTACATCTTTCTAGCGCATTATTAATAATTGTCTGTCTCTATCTAAAAATTTTCAGTTTCGATAAAAAGTTATTACTATTAATGAGTAAATACATCTAAATTAACGTGGTTGTAATGATTTGATAACATATCGAAGCAATATATAGTAAAACAGTTTATCATCTGTGAAGCAGGTTCATTCGAGTTTTGTTAATTAATTACCTTTTTTCAATCAAAATTAACTTTAAACATGTTAAATAAAAATGGTTTCCTTTTTTGTAATACATGTATTTGTTATTTAAATAGGTATTTTACATTCTATAACATAAGAAATCAAATATCTACAGGTATTCATTGTTATAATCTGCATTAGCATATTGATTTGTATACAGTATAATTATAATCTTTTAACTTATTTTAAATATGTAAAAAATTGTCAATTTTTTTGGTTTTATCAAAATAGTTATAAACAGTCGCATACTGCCAAGTAATAAAATACCAACATAGACTTAAATATAGACACCAAATATAATTATGATTTTCCGGCTTCTTGGCAAAATCATTATAAACACTATGTCTATATTGATAAAAATAGTTTATTTACAGAAACGGACATATATATATATAAATCACATTACAAATGCATACATAAGTAACTGATTAACATATATAGAAAACCAGTTTATCAGAACTGTTACTACATCTGATGATATGTAATTAATTTTCTTTTAATTACCTCATTTTATTTTCAGTCCCTTTTATTACTTCTTCATTAATTACCTTAAAAATCGTTCAATAAGAAATGTATTTTATATACCTCTGATTTCAAGTATAAAAAACCGGATATCAGCTAATGAACTGATGTAGTAATTGATATATCTTGTAATTTACATACGTTGTTTAATATTACACAATTGTTTTCTGCATTGTGTAAAAATATGTACCTACTAATTATACATTGCAATTTTTCTAAGAGAACAGCATCTAACTTTGAAACAAATAAGATAACTTTCTGTATTCCTTAATTAAAAACTAGTAAAACTGGGTTAACCTTTTTATACAAATATATAAACGATGTAATTACAGGTTTTATCAGTATCATCGTGAATATATAGCTATGTATTTATTATATATTCTTATATACATTCTCTTTATACAGAAAAGAATACAGTTAACAAACTCATCTATTAGTAATACGTCGAATGCAATTTACATCTGATTATTACTATGTCATAAAAGGTCATTTTATCTGCATATAATGATCAGGTTTTTACTTTTACTATACTAAATTAATGAACTACTCCATAAGAAAACAAATCGTTAATTTATAGAATGATTTTGAACATACTCACCTTTGTCATTAAATTGTCATCTAAGCTTCCTTTGAAACGTAATACTTAGTAACATACATGCACATGTTTTGAAATATTTAAAAAATATACTTTATTTATCTGAATAATACAATGTATCTAAAGGTCATAGTCTAGACTAAATCCTGCAATACAGCTCATATTCGCTTCTAAAAAGTGTTTCCTACTTTGTAGTCTGCATAATTAACCTGTACTTTATTTAGGGTTTATAACCAATAGGAGAACAGATTCACGCTTTCAAGGTATCTTCAGGATATATATGCGTTGCTAAACCGCATTTTCATTATGATCTGGAGTATTCCAAGTTCTCGTCGATTAGTACTGGTGAGACTGCCATTCTGGCTCCAGATCCAACACTTGGGGTTGCAAATCTAACTTTGCAACCCTAAGGCCTTCTCAGCAGCATCCACTTCGAGGAACAGCTAGGTAAGCATAATGGTGAATGTGTGTTTAGTGTGTGTTTGAGTGTGTGGGTATGTTGCAGTATGTATGTTTTAGTGTTGTTTGTTAGTGTGTTTTGTTTGTGAGAGCGATGAACGGCTTGGTACCACCTGTCACACGCTGAATACTGCCTCATGTTGAGCATCTAACACAACTTTTTGATGTGTACGATGACGACTGTTACATATTTAAGTATTTTATGTTGATTTTTTTATGTATGTAATGTATAGACTAATTATTTCCTGTCAGTGTAGTAGTATGTTAGCGCTGCTAACATGTGTGACCTAAACTTTTCAAATCCTCAGTATTACAACTTTTTAATAAAATCTTACTAACGTATGTACTAAATCAACATGTTTTATTTCAGCAAATCATATATTTGAGTAATTCGTGTATCTAAATATGTAATTTATGTCTTTATACATGAAATAAATATATATAAATGTCTTTCTTTCTATATATAATTTGTACAATTCTGTCTACGTGAATTAAATATATTAACATATCGTTTTCTTTTATTTTGGTAAAAAGTGTAATATATAATTTGTACATGTCTCTATTTCTATCTATATATAATTTTACGTGAATTAAATATATTAACATATCGTTTTCTTTTATTTTGGTAAAAAGTGAGGGTGAGCAAAATTCATACAAAAAATATACAAGTGGACAAAAAACATACAAGTGGGTAAAAAACATCAAGTGGGGCAACCAGGTCACACGGATGTTAGTGCATCGTGGTCGGATGGCCTTGTAATAGTGGAACAGGAAAGCGTGGTCAGATGGCCTTGTAATTGTGAAACAGGAAAGCGCGGTCGGATGGCCTTGTATTAGTGGAACAGCAAGCGGGTGTGGCCTTATAATAGTGGAACAGGAAAGCGTGGTCGGATAGCCTTGTAATAGTGGAACAGAAAAGCGGAGCATGTGACCCTGGTTTTGTGGTAATGATATGTCGCACAGATAGCCTTGTAGTTGTGGAACAGGAAATCGGGGTTTGTGATCGTGGGTTTGTGGTAATGATATGTAAGTAGGTCACACATTGCGCTTTTTTGACCTTGGTATGGTGGGAAACCGGTTTTTGTGGCAACCTTGGAAATGTGGGGCCTTGGAAATGTGGTGTGTCCCAGAAGTCTCCAACTCTACCTACTGTCATGCCTTTTTCAATTACAAAATTAAATATTAATTGATTTGATAGTTACCTAATCATAACGATCTGTTAAAATTACAAATAAAGCTCCACAAATTAAATGACCTTGTCAATACATAACAAAAGTGTAATCCGCCGAAATATAATTGAAAATAAGGAAACAGATAGAGTAATAAGTGCAATCCATGTAAAATAGCTGAAAATATTGACAATACTGCAATTCACAACGGATAACGTATTAGGTGTATAAAATCCACACAACGTTTTGTATATTAGCGCGTTCAGTAGAGACCTGTTGCTATAGAGTAAGATAACATCTATAACTATATATATATATATATATATATATATATATATATATATATATATATATATATATATATATATATATATATATATATATATTATATTGATTTATTAGTGACGATTTGTTTGGTATTTTTTCTTTTACAGGAATTTAAGTTTTTTACCGTAAATATTTTTGTTTATTTTCTTTTTATGCTTAATTGACATCCTTAATCACTGGAGTAATTTTTGTTTCTTAGTTTGCTTATTAAGTCAGAATTTTAGGTTTTTTCACACCATAATTACCCTTTTTTCTTTTACCGAGAAATATTTATTTAATTTGTTCCATTTACCCGCGATAACAGTTTATTTTTCTGAAACTGAGACCAAGAGTTTAGTTTATTTTTTTTCCATTTCACTTATTATTATTTTGTTCCCTAATTTAGAACTTATATAACTGAATTTAAATATCCCGCTACTAGAACAATTGCCTTCGACTCTTACCAGGAATTATTTTTCTGCACAACTAATATTTGCTATTGAATTCATACTACCAGGACCGCACCACCTTTCCAACTCAACAATGGCAGAAGTCCTGAGTACTGTCACTGCTGTAAATCTTCGGAGACCCTGGCAAACCGGCGTCTTCAGTGACACTACTCGGGCCGCTTTTACATTTTAATCCCCCGCGAAGAGGAATCTAGGCCTCTACATCACCGTTTACTTAGATTGTCACGAGAGAAACTAGATTATATAGAGACAGCCCCTCCACAGTTTACCATCCTGTCCCTATAGTTTTCATGATTATATGTTAGTATTTTTGTAATGGCACTTCATAAAAAAAATTGTCGATATCCCTATTGGATAATTTTATTTTTCTTGACATAAGAGGGAAAATGTGTTTTATTTTTGAGCAGAGAAGAGCGTGCCAGGTACTGCTAGTATATCATAAACCTGTCTAATTGAAATGAGTGTAAATAAATACAAAATATAAGATTTTATAAAACCATTCTGACTTTGTTTATCAGACGGTGCAAAATACATAGCAAGTTTATACAGTAATTTTAATTATTGAATCTCGGAGAAAGCCAGAGGTAATCTTGAAGCTACCCCGTCTTCAAAATTTGAACCAAGCTACTGGTAAGAGTAAATTATAGTTGTGTCCAATAAGTAAACTAAAATTTTGTCTTCAGCAAAATTATAAACTGAAATACCTCGGAAACAGGAGACATTTGGAAAAAAGGTATTCTAAGTTTTCAATTTAAAATCAAAAATTGTACAAGGGGTTTAAATTTTCGTGTTTACTTTTGAAACATACATGTATAGGCACTACTTTGAACAAGGTTAGAATATTCTAATAACGCAAAACTTTTTAATCTACATTTGATAACATCTCATATTCTTGTTTGATTAATAAACCCAGAATTACAGAATAAAAGTTTCAAATTTAAAAAAAGAAAACAATTCTAATAGAATTAATTTTGGTTTATTTTAAATAAAAATAATAAATGGCAAAATGATCCTATTACATCAGTACACTGGAGTAAGTGTTATACATTACCATATTGTATTGTGATTAGCCATCTACATTTGCCATTAGAATAAGCATACTTATTTTTACAATATTCTCATATAACAAAAATTAAGTTAAGCAAACACAACTCAGAAACAAATATTTGCTATATTACACAAAAGCTGTAATAGTAATGTATAGTTTATTTTTTTTTTCACTTCTATTTAATTGTATAAGATATATCTAGAGAGTCATAGAGAGAAAACATTCTATGGTAACACTACTCATAGCATTAGATTTTAAATGAATTACTATCTTATTCCATAGATGAGTTATTTCTAAAATAGTACAAAGCATATTTTCTGAACAATTATGCAGTAAAGCATAAGGCAACTAGAATTTCATTTCAAGATTTTTTTTATAATGTACATCAGTTAATGACAAAATCACTTAATAGAAATAATATAGACTAGAGACTGTGCCATATTTACACAAATTGAACGAACACATAAAGGGATGAAACACATTAATGGTTACGATGATATTCATAGAAATAAAATTACTAGTCACAACAATTAATAGATGAACAAAACTATATATTGAAATTTTATTTACATATAAAAGAATAGCATTTTTGCCAAATTCGCAAAATAAAATAATGCAGGCGAATAAATATGAATATTAAAATGATATGGCACTGGCACATCACAAATATGGTCACACTAACATTAACCATAACAATTCTAAAAATCAAATTTATGTTATTAATTTACATACACTGTAGGTTAATTCGTAAACCCAACAATTAAAAAAAATATATAAGCGTCATGGTCTTTCTATATGTATATCACATTACATGTATTTTAAACTAATAAAATTTGTCAGTACACAAAGAAACTGAAAACGCCGAAATGTTAATCACATTTCACTGTATTATAAATTTCTGCAAACTTGAAATGATCAAATTGTATTTCGTTTCTTCACGTTCTAAGAGAAAGCTCCATAAACGTTTATTTCGGACATATACATTGTAGCATTGTTTTTACTAATGTTAAGCATATTAATTTCAATATAATATAAAATATTACTACCTTTTGTTGTTAACTACAAAAAATTTCAACACACCAATGTTCATAAGCTTAGAAAAATAATATATTGCAATAGTGAGCAAGATATCTATCACGAAGAATAAAAAAATAGTTACAATAGTAATATAAGGTTAATTACATAATGAATTTATTAAGACTATAAAATAGTAATTCATTTAAAATTTTTGAATAATTTTATGTTACATACTTCAGAGATAAGTGGATTGAGGTAAATAAAGGTTCTCTGAAACCTTTAGCAACAATCCAGTCTTTAAACAACGACATATTAATTATAAATTCACTAAATAAATAAACATAAACAATAAACACAACTATTACATATGAAGCAACAAAAATTCACTAAAAACTCCTATTAATGTAAATGGTCAAAAAATAAATCATTCTAATTGGACAGCCATATTTACGAATTTGATTGAGAAGGCACAGTAAAGCTCGATATACCTTGTTTTTTATTCACACTGATTACTCATAAAATGGGTTACTAGAACTATCACTGGTGTTTGATGAGCCCATCTAAAAAAAAATTTGTTACTTTTTCCGTTCTATTAAGCAAATTAATACATACTGTAAATGGGTTAGAAGTCAAGCACTACCATTAGTTGATGGAAAAGTGTAAAAAACCAGATGGAACATTATTTACTTTTGTATTCATTAATAATGGGTTACTTGATGAATTTGTTTGTTGATCTGAGGATTCATTCCATATTACATTTCCATTAAAAGGATTTAAAATCTTGGACAGTCTGATTGAGTGAATTGATTTACATATTGATCTGAAATTAGAATATATTTGTTAATTGATACAAAATCTTATTAACACATTAACTGAATGACATATCCCATGGCATAATGAAACTATTAATAATTTCGATTAGTTATACTTTCATTAGTTATGCTTTCAATGCTAATATACAGGGCAGTCCAAAGAGTTTGAATCATGTGGAAAACTTTTTTATTATTTTTCTAAAAAATTTTTACTTATTTGGTACCAGTCAGTGCATCACGTTTCTTTAACCAGTGTCGTTTAAATCTATAAAATATGATCAGGTATCGCCAATACCATAAAGTATGTATTACCCGTGTAGACGCAATTTACATACTGAGTGGAAAACAGATGAGCAAGTTGATGAATTTTTGGTTCAACTTTACGGACTACTTTCTCCAATCACTTCACCGATATTTTACTCGCAAGTTCTCTATAAAAAAACGGTTTCCCAAAATTTTAGCCTATCACTCACAACCAATTCGTAGATATGATTTTATGAAATTTAAAAAACCAAATAAATATTTATTTTCAAAAAATTTTTTTTCAGAGCGCTTAACTGACATCTCGGCCGAATTTTTTTCGTTATAAACCTTATTTTAATAACAAATTTTTGTGTAATACAATAGGCAATCCTCTATCGGCAGGTTTCTATTTTGTACATTTTTGCCAAAAAATGGCCATTTTGTCTCACCTGTAAATGTTTTCTATGAAAACTGAAATTGCAGCTAGATTTGGGAAAATGTACCTCTAGTTATCTAATAATATAAAACTTCCCATAGTTTAGTTCTTGGGAAAAGATTACAGTCTTAGTTATAAAGTACATATATAATACCAATTTTTCTACTTTCTTAACGTAAAACTACTACATACAAAAAAATAATTATTACAATTTTATGACTAACAATTAATTAATATTATTAATAGTATTATCAACCATTTAAAATTCAATACCAAAAGTAAAGTTAAGGTTCAGATTGAACATTTTATTAAATTTTTGTCACTTAGGGTACTTATCTGTCTATATTACTTAACTAAAAGTGATTAAATAAACAAACTATTGTTACAATTTTTGTGAATAATCTTATAAACTTACATCAAAGAATACATGCTATCGATTATGATTTCCATAGTAAAAAGTTGTATAAAAATTAAATTAATTTTTTATTTTCAATCATAGAATTAAATATGGCCCTATTAAAAAATTAAGTGCAGAGCACTTGAATTATTTAGTGTTATAAAAAAAATCCCATTGACAATTATAAAATTTCTAAGAATTTTACATAAAACGTTCTGCATTATGCTTTTCATTGTTAATAACACTTCCACTTATTGATAAAGATATCTGTTTGTTAGATTTAACTGGGTTATTTTATTTAATGTGATGTTTGGATTTGTGAATGCTTCTATCATTTTCAAATTGAAGTTTTTCACAACTTTATACTTACATCATAACTTGATTAAATTTTGTTAAATGTGTTTTTTGGCTGACATTTTTCATTGTTAGCCTTCGACCGTTAGAGGGTGTTCTGATTTGTCATCTTTAAGACAGTTTAACAATATTTAATTTTTAATAATTGTTATTCTTTACTAAAATTTAATTCTACAGTATGTTTATACGTTTCTCAAACTGTTATATTAATAGCAGTCTGATTTTATGTTTTAACTTTTCAACTTTGACAAAATTGTTTCACCATCTTTACCAATTTTAATCATATTATGTACTACTGACGAAGATAATATGTATAAACGTTTAGATGGTATAATTTAGTACACATTAAAAATCCCAAAAATAAGTATTATTGTATTATGTACAATTGGAACAGATATATCTCAAAATTATTGTAGAGATGGGCATAATAAACTTTTTATTAACTGAAAATTTGAATTAATCGATTTTCAGGTTTTTGAGTTATAGCGAAATAAAACCAAATCCACTATGTTACAACTCCATCTCCATCAATCGACAGTGAAAACATATTTGTACTACATGAGGTATGTTTTCTTTAAATTGTTGTATCCTTTCTGTTTCTGAACATATCATAATTGCCAAAGAAAAAGTTATATATTCTGAAGCTACTTGAATAAAAAAAAACGTTGGAATCATCTTTTGATTAGATGTAAACCTTGTGTTTTTTCAATAGAACATTATGCATATTATTACTGTTAAAAGACAAGCAACAAAACAACAGTGTATAGGAAATTTCATGTATGTTCAGTTGTACGTCATTAATTTAAGTAAGTAGTCCCAACGTTCTAGATTGTTGTTCTCCTTAGTCATGGGAACATACCAAATAGTACATGAATAATTTGTTGGAACTAGCTAAATAAATTTATGACGTATTGTTTTTGTGGAATTGCCTATAGTTAAATTTTTTAATGGTACTTTCATACTATATATTGCGCCTGACGTCACACCGTATTATTTACACGTTTCCATGCTACGGCAGGAGCATCTCTAGTTCATTAAAGATTTATTTGTGATGTTATGACATGATGAGTTCGCATTATCTTGTTTTACCAATTAAAAAAAATTATGCAGTACGATGTCACGACGTTCTAGACCACGTAATAAATTAAATTTTGTAGCTTTTTAATTTTCTGTACCATACAGGAAAATCTAAAATTCTAGCTTTTTAAATAAATATTGTTCTAATGCTATATTCCTTTAGGTTTTGTAATGTTTTTTTGTTATTTAATTTTTTACAAGTTCTATCGTGCATGTTAACTTCCTCACTTTACTGGCCTATTATGTACGCTAAGTTTTAATAAGTTTCAAAACTTTTGAGTTATTATGAAGAGCAAAAAATCATAAATGCACAGTTTGTTATAATAAACTGCCCATTCATTGACTTGATTACGCCATAATAAACCGTTGATATAGGTAATCTCAAAACAATATCTAATCTAAAATGATCTTTGGCCAACCCAACAATATGAACATTTTTCATACAATTCATAAACATAAGATCTGTATGCATCAAAAATTGATTTTGCAAAATATGAGACATGGAATCCAGAAAACTAACATTTCATAATGATTGTTACAATTTGTAACTTTGAATAATCTTTCATACAGTGTGGATATTTGGATTGTAATCTAAATTATCTACGTTAGACAACGTTTAGGCCAGAACGTCAAATTTTAAATGAGTTCTGCTAAAGCTTTTTAGATACAGTTGTTAAGCTTCAAAAAATAAGTTAAGACAGTTTCAGAAAGGACGTTTAATTTAAAATAACAGAAACAAAAGTATTAGTTATTTGAACAAACAAAGTTTAAATGAATTACTCAAATTGAGTTCCTTCAATTTGACAGTAAGCCAGCCTTTGCTAGAATCTCACAACACTTTCAATATAATATTAGAATTAAGTCAGATTTAAATAATTATTATTAAATTACATATCAAGCAATAATAGAGTAGTGAACTGTCAACTTGAATGACTATATTGCTTATAATCTGAAGGAACTAACATTTACACAAGTTAATTTATTTTCAGATTATAATCTAGATAGTATTGCAAAGTCGACACTTCATTAATGTTTACTTAGTGTTTAACATAAGTTTCAATCAAAATTGTAATTTCATTTAGTATTTTTTAAACAAATATGAAGTATATAATATGGTGCAAAAATTAAGTGAAAAACAAAAAAATTAAAAAATTATTTTTAAAAGCGTGTGATGGCATGATTCGAACATTTTCCGAGGTATCAATATAACAAATATCTACATACAGAGCCAGTTAGAAAATCCGCCATTTCCAACTCATAATAAAATACTTATCTTTTTTGGGATTTTTTAATGGTGTACTTTAAATTATACAATCTAAACGTTTTGATAACACTTACAGTTATCTTCGTCAGTAGTAATGTTTGTTAAAAATTGTTAAAGATGTAGTAAACGATTTTGTCAAATTTGAAAAATTAAAACAAACATTAGTCTGCTATTAGTATAACAGTTTGGGAAACATAAAGCCAACTATAAAATTTTTAGTAAAGAATAACTAGGTCATAAAATTAAATATTATTAAACTGCCTCAAAGATGACAAACCAGAACACTCTCTACGACGAAAGCTAACAATGAAATTTGCCAGCCAAAAAACACATTTAACAAAATTTAACCGAGTTATGATGTAAGTGTAAAGTTGTGAAAAACTTCAATTTTAAAATGATAGAAGCATTCACAAATCCAAACATTACATCAAATAAAATAACCCAGTTAAATCTAACGAAGAGATATCTTTATCAATAATTGGAAGTGTTTTATTAACAATGAAAAGCACAATGCAGAACGTTCTTTGTAATTTTTTAATTTTAATTTAATTTCAACTACTTATGTTAAATTATAGTGCTGTGGTAATTTAACATATAATTGGTAAAGCATTTGCTTCAGGTCTAGGAAAAACACAGCAAAAACCTAGACATACCAAAAGTTGAAAATAAATTAAAATCAAGGCGTATCATTATGCTTTTTAATTATAAGATAGCCAAAACCTATTTAAACGGAGATTTTCTTCTTGTCTATTAAAATTATTCGGGTGTTTATATATTTCAATAGCTTCACGTTGCAAACGAACATAATAATGGGTTTGTCTTGACAATATTTCCATATTGTCAAATTGAATGTCATAATTTAGATTATTCAGGGCATGGTCAGCCACAGCAGACCTCTCGGGTTGACCCAATCTACAAAATCTCATATGTTCTTTGCGTCTTGTATCAAAGCTACGTTTTGTGGTCCCGATGTATACTTTTCCACATGAACAAGATAACTTATATACTCCGGAAGATGATAAAGGGTTTGACACATATTTAGGTGATCTTAAATGTTCTTTAATTTTTCTTGTAGGTTTTAATTTTTCGTCCACGACGTGCTTTACTTGATCTTAAACGCAATGAAAGTATTATAATATTAAAATCAGATAAAGGTAATGCAACTGTTATATTAAATATGAACGATTATAACACTAAGATAGAACAATTGTTGGGACCAGAAACTTATCGTGAAATACCAAAAGATCCAACAAAAAAGTTTCTTTTAAAAACTAAAGAGCTGATTAAATTATCATCTATTCCTGAAGAAATAAAAAAGAAACTATCTAACTCTGAAGCTATTTCACCAAAACTATATGGTTTACCAAAAATTCATAAACCTAATATTCCTTTAAGGCCTATTGTTAGTGCAATTGGTTCTCCTACATATAACCTTGCAAAACATCTTACATTGTTATTACAACCTCATATAGGAAAAACACCCCATTACATTAAAAATTCTGCCGACTTTGTTGAAAAATGCATAGTTTCAAAATTGAAGAGGGTGATATAATGGTTAGTTTTGATGTTGTTTCACTTTTTACAAAAGTACCTCTAAAAGAAACTATTGAATACATTGATCATCTTTTTCCAAAGGACATAACCATTCTTTTTCAGCACTGTCTTACTACAACTTATTTTCAGTGGAATAGTAAATTTTATCAACAGATTGAAGGTGTAGCAATGGGTAGTCCCCTTAGTCCTGTTATAGCTAATTTTTATATGGAAAAATTTGAAACATTAACGTTACAAAATACACCTAAAAGACCTTCAGTTTGGTATAGATATGTAGATGATACATTTGTTATTTGGAGACATGGAGAAGAAGTATTCAGTTTACCATGGAAAAAGAAACTAATGGAAGTTTACCATTTCTTGACATATTAATATCTAAAAATAATAATTCACTATCTTTTAAGGTTTACAGAAAGCCGACACACACTGATAGATACCTTCATAAATTATCCAACCACCATCCACGTCAAAAAATTAGTGTAATTAAATCTTTAGTAGATCGAGCAAAACGAATTTGCGACCCTGAATTTTAGAATGATGAATATAAATATTTAAGAAAATCCTTACAAGATAATGGATATTCACTTACAGATATTAATAATGTTATTACACCTTCTAGGCGTAACCTTAAAGAAAAACCAGTTCTTAATGTTGGTACTGCTTTTCTTCCTTTTATAGCTAATGTTACAAATAGAATTGAAAAATCCTAATCAAATATGGCATTAGGACTATTTTTAAACCTACAAGAAAAATTAAAGAACATTTAAGATCACCTAAAGATGTGTCAAACCCTTTATCATCTTCCGGAGTGTATAAGTTATCTTGTTCATGTGGAAAAGTATACATCGGGACCACAAAACGTAGCTTTGATACAAGACGCAAAGAACATATGAGATTTTGTAGATTGGGTCAACCAGAGAGGTCTGCTGTGGCTGACCATGCCCTGAATAATCTAAATCATGACATTCAATTTGACAATATGGAAATATTGTCAAGACAAACCATTATTATGTTCGTTTGCAACGTGAAGCTATTGAAATATATAAACACCGAATAATTTTAATAGACAAGAAGAAAATCTCCGTTTAAATAGGTTTTGGCATCTTATAATTAAAAAAGCATAATGATACGCCTTGATTTTAATTTGTTTTCAACTTTTGGTATGTCTAGGTTTTTTGCTGTGTTTTCCTAGATCTTGAAGCAAATGCTTTACCAATTATATGTTAAATTACCACAGCACTATAATTTAACATAAGTAGTTGAAATTAAATTAAAATTACAAAGAACGTTCTGCATTGTGCTTTTCATTGTTAATAACACTTCCAATTATTGATAAAGATATCTCTTTGTTAGATTTAACTGGGTTATTTTATTTGATGTAATGTTTGGATTTGTGAATGCTTCTATCATTTTAAAATTGAAGTTTTTCACAACTTTACACTTACATCATAACTCGATTAAATTTTGTTAAATGTGTTTTTTGGCTGGCAAATTTCATTGTTAGCTTTCGTCGTAGAGAGTGTTCTGGTTTGTCATCTTTGAGGCAGTTTAATAATATTTAATTTTATGACCTAGTTATTCTTTACTAAAAATTTATAGTTGGCTTTATGTTTCCCAAACTGTTATACTAATAGCAGGCTTATGTTTATGTTTTAATTTTTCAAATTTGACAAAATTGTTTACTACATCTTTAACAATTTTTAACAAACATTACTACTGACGAAGATAACTGTAAGTGTTATAGAAACGTTTAGATTGTATAATTTAAATCACCATTAAAATCCACAATAAGTTTAGTTTAGGACTTAAACGAGGATGACCGGTGTAACCAAAATCCGCTTTTTGTTAACAATATCATTTTTTTAGATTAAGCCACATTGTGTATAAACGGCACTGTTAACAGACAAAATTTTCGATACTGGGCACCTAAAAATCCTCACTGAATGATGGAAGCCCATAGCCAATTCCCTCAAAAAGTTACGTATAGGTGGGAATTATTGGCAACAGAATCATCGGCCCGTTTTTCATACACGGAAATCTTAATGGTGCAAAATATTTAGACATGTTAAGGCAGCAAATAGTACCCGAATTAGTCGCGCTGTTCCCAAATAGTAATAATCCGAACGTACCAATTGAAGCTTTATGGTACCAGCAAGACGGAGTTACCCTCCATTATTATGGGAACATTCGTCATTATATAAACGAAATATTTCCAAATAAATGGATTGGGAGAAGGGGCGTTTATCGAATGGCAAGCTAGGTCCCCAGATCTTACTCCACTGGATTTCTTTTTGTGGGGGTTACGTAAAGTCGAAAGTATACGTCAGTCGACCCAATGATATTGAAGAATTGAAAGATCGAATTCGCGATGAAATTAGAGCGATTCAAGCATATGTTGGCTTACCGTCAAAAGTGGAAGATCTCATTTTAGCATCGTTTAAACAGTTTTCGTTCAAAAAATACTTTTTTTGTTTTTCAAATTAAACTTTCTGAAACTGTCTAACTTTAATAGTAATACACGTTTTTAGAATTTAACTGTTTTTGATATCTACTTAGAAAAAAATACGTCATCACGACATCATCACAATCATCATAGTGGGTTATCCAAAATAAAAGAATCACTGAATTTAAAATTTCACGTGTCTCGGCGTTTTTGACTAAACGTTGCTTTAAAGATAATTTGAGGTTTTCCCCAAATATCCACACTGTTGTACATAATTCTGCACTAAAGTGCAAATGCGTAATAAAAATCTTATTTTCTATCAGGATTGAAGGATAATTTGATTTTGTGACAAAACGAGAATGTCTCATAATTTTTTATTTTTCTTAGAAAAAAATGCTAAAAAGTGGAGGCGATGTCCAATTAATTAAACGTGCAAATTAACGCTAATAATATAATCTAAATCTTGATAACATTTGTAACACTGTCGTGTTTCGCCAATAAATATCTACATAACCTAAAATATATTCTGTATTATAAGTGGTTTGTAACTGTGGTTTCATATTAGTTGAGTTGATCGACCTATTGTTTTTTTGTTTGACGACGTTTCGGAAGCGAATTGTTTTTTCTCTGTTTTTTTAGTCAATTTATTTATGATTTTTAACACCTTTATCGCTAGTAATCCAATATATATTTTTTACTTGTTCGTGGTTGCGAAATTTATTACGCATGGCGCCGTAACTTATTCCGCAGGTGGGGTTTTTCCACTAGCAGCTTATTGGATTTTCTTTAAAAGGGCTTCTTTGAGTTTCCGACGAGTTATGTTCTCGTCCTTTGCCACTATCTTATGTTATCCCATTGGATGCGGTGGTCTTAGTTCCAGGCACGTTCGGCGATTCCTGATTTTCTTTTCGTTGCCGTTCTTATGTTCGATGTTCACACTTTGAGTGAGTAGTCTTTGTGGTTTGGTTTGGTTAGTATTCCCATTAGGTTCTTATTAGGGCAGTGTTATCTTTATTTGCAAAATTTTTTTTGTCTAGGTATAAATTATTACCTTATTTTTTTCAAATCATATTAATTTTAAAAATAATTAAGGACCAAATAAAAAGTTAACTTGATCATAAAAGAAAACCGAGCTTGCTTTTGATCAACAAACTTTATATATGTACTTTCAGTCTCTCAAGGTAGAATAAAAATAAACAGATGAACGCTGCTTTTACGTCAACTGTAAAAACGAATCTAAATTCAACAATATTCCTCATATTATTTCATTATTTCGCAGAATCGGCCAACATTAGTTATATGGATATAGTCAATCTCTTTGTCCCACATATCTTTATCTCATTGGGTTTTAACATTTTAAAGATTCAAAATATGGGAAAACTGAAAGGTTGATTTCTTTGACGTTATTCAATTTAAATTTTAATTTTTTTTCATGTTTGTCAGTCTCAAAAAATCCGATATAATTTATTGATAAAAAAAATATTTTAGCTTTATTAAGAACTTTTTCATAAATTAAATATCTTTTAGATATGGTTGTAATTATGAACAGACAATCAATTTGTGGTCGGCGTTTATTTATCAAAGATTTATTGAAAAATTTTATTTGCAAAATTTGTGTATTAATTGTACTTGGAATATTATATCTTCAAAAATCTTTTATAAATTACATTTGAATCATTAAAAGACTATCTTATTGTCAAATAATTTACATTGGATTTAAAATTTTCAATTTTAAATAATGAAATAATCATTTTTTCATCAGTCAATACAATACTGTTGATAATGAAAATAGACTTTTTTAAATTTAGTAGTCTGTAATCTAGTTTTTTGATATAAATTGAAACGTTGATTTGTTTGAGTGTTATGGACTTAAAATTTGAGATAATTTTAACAAAATTTGGGATCTTTTTTTAAAGGGACAAAAAGAATGGTGCCCATAGACTTTGGTTTTGATATTTTGTAGAAACAAAATTCTGAATTAAATTGGTCTTTGAATTTTTTCACGCACCGTTTTGAGCAAAGAAAAACATTTTGGCAAATTGTTTTTTTAATTTCTTTGATACATTATCTAAGGTTCTCAATATTTTAAATAAAACAACCATCTAAAATGTCAAATTAGCATTTTTCATTATTAGTTTGAAAAAGTTAATGTCAATAAATGAATAATTTTATCTTAAAGAAAATGAAAAATTTTATAATTGCCCATAAATGGTCTGAAGCTAGATGCGTATCCAGAATGTGAAAATCACAATTTTGCTCCCTTCACCAACGTTTACGCGAAAATTACATTTAAAACGAACTGTGGACGCCCTCGAAGTACGAACTGTAACTAGAAAGGTTTCGATATGTTTAAAAATTAACATATTGTTAAATTCACCGTAAAAATTCTAAAGGTAACAACTGTATCCGTTTCATATTCAACGTGTACAGGACTACCCAGTTCTTAGGTCTAGTTTTTGCCAAATTCTCAATGTATTAAAATCCTAATTTTTTAAATGATGTTTTGTTTACTGATGAGATTTTAAAAGGCCTTAGGAAAATTCAGGTTGTGAGATAATAAAAATACAATATGAATATTTCAGCAAATTGTCAACAGAGGAAATTGATTCTTGTATCACATATGATGAAGGTCATTTAACATCTTTGTGGTTTGCGTATTTCAAATTATTTTATTACTGTTGTTTGTGTTATTGTTTGGTTTCATGTTACTGTACTAGATAATAAAACTTTTTAAAATATCAGCAACCTACCAATATCTTAAAACTCAAATAATTAAAAAATAAATTGAAACACTCTTACCGAAAGATATTGACTTTTTATGGAACTTTTAATAAAAAGTAAAGTCTTAGTACCGTTAAATTGAAACTTTAAAATATCATGGCAATTTTTTTACTTTTTTACCAAAACATATCGAAACTTTCTTCTGTTGAAGTTCATTTAATCAACATTCGTTTCAAACAACGTGTAAACGTTGTTGAAAAAATTTTAATTTATTCTGGATAAAACTCAAAATCATTAAAATTTAAATTTCCATAAAATATCTATTTCCGCATTTCTAAAATTTTTTCATTTTTTTTTGAAGAACCGAAATTATTCACATTGTTAATTTTGACAAATAATAAAAATGCTAATTGACAACATTTTATTTTAAAAAAGAATACTAATAATTATCAAAAAATTAAAATAAAATTTAATAAATGTTTATTTTTTTTCAAAAAATCAAAGACCAATTTAACTCAGAATTGATGGTGGTTTCTACAAAAATATCAAAACAGGAAAAACTCAGTTGCACCATTCTTTTTTATTAAAAAGTTGTGGCATTCGCACAACGCCACTGGTGCAAGTAGATATATTCCGATCCCCAAAAAATGCACTTTTATTAAATTTTTGCAAATTTAGTCAATATCTTTAAAACTGTAAATAATTAATAAAATAAATAAAAATTTAAATTTAAACACTTTATTTAACATATTTGATACATTTATCGGAACATTTTTTCACAAAATAAAAACAATCGAAAATTTTTTTTTACAAACACCTGTACATAAACATACAAATTAATAAATTCAAATTCAATAATATTTCTGAATTAATAAAGGCAAATTTATTTTTTCATTCATGTTTATTATTACTGTTATTGGTTTCTTATGGCATCCTAAAAAGTTTAGGTTAATCACTTTGAATCAGTGAGATGATATTTCTTGTATGCAAAAAGTAAAATTAACGGACTTTAAAATTTGTTTATTGATCTGTATAAGTTTTAGTGCCAAAGTTACAACAATAGTTTATACCTCAATACTTTTTACATTCCCTATACTTGAAGTATAAAAAAGGTATTAATGACCATGGTTAGACTATTGGATCTTAATTAACACCACAATCGAGCATAAGGACCCATATTTTTTGTCTTTGTAATAAAATTTCCATAAGAAACATAAAAAACCACCCTGTATTTCGTCCTTCTAAAATTCTCATTATTTTTGATTATTTATGGTTCATAAAAATGTGTCTTTTATTTTTTCCCCTGTCTGGAAGGTTCTCAAGGTTCTGCTAACTATATCAAAATTAATTTCTGAAAACAAAATAAATAAATGTACCTGGTACTAGTTTCTATACAAATTATACTGAATCCTTTACAATTTCAAAACCGTTCATTTTAGCTATACAGTGTTTGAGCATTTTAAGAACATGAACTTATAAAAATGGATTCTTTATCTCAGATGCATACATCAGTAGACTCTGTTCAAAAGCAACTAACTTTAAATAGCCGCTGAGTTATTGAAATGTTAACTATGATAATGTCAAATTTGGAAAATATCAAATCTTAAACATGGCTCATAATTTTAACATGTCAAATATTATGAAATCGCCAAAAATTTGGTTATAAATTCAAAATATTAAAATATCTGTTCCATTTAAAATTACAAAGATACTTCCTGTCGAACTAATAAAACAACATTTTTTAATTGATCATTCTAAGTCACAATTTCAAATATACATATTTACCAGCTCTTCATATATAATGAAAGCTCAATAAAAACTTTGTATAGAAAATAAAATTTAGTGTTCGCTCACTAGGTAAATTATTTATTTTATCTTGATCTGTTCTTACATCAAGTGAATAATAAATAATTGTAGTGTAAAATTTAAACGATATTTTTTACAATTGTGCAGTGATAATAATATTATCCTACCAAAAAAAACTATTTTTAATCCAGATTTTAAACATTGACAACAGCTCAGGTCATCACAATCATGGCACCTTTTACAACCCGCGGTTTTATTGCTAAAATGTTTAAATTATACTTTTCTGGTCATCGCAATCAATGTTATCAATGCCATTATATTAATGCTAATGTAAATTTTATTACAAATGTATAAAACACCCAGATTAATGTATTTCTTTAAATGCCAAATTTAAATATTGGCAACTCTATTCACTTTTATTTCTAAAGGACCAATATAAAAAAAAAACATTGATTTGGACATCTGGTTAAGAGGAATTTTCGTGTTGATAAATGATATTGTTAATTATTTCAATCTGACCAATAAATTTTATTATATTGGTGAATTAATCAGAATTAAAATGAATAAAAAGAGTTTTAAGGGTTTAAAACATGTTAATTAAAATGATAAACTGCATTTTATTTTGAAATATACTGTACCTTGACTATGAATTAAACACAGTTGACTGTGGAGAAGGTGAACTGTATACTGAGTTAGTAAAGATCCATATGAAGAATGATTTGATCCTGAGCTCCAGTCGAAAGACTTTTTAAATGCATTGTCCAAATCTTTCAACGCATACCGATCCTCAGTTGGTTGAATATTCATTTTACTTAATTGTGTTTATTACTATTAATTAATGTTGAGGCACCTATAAATTTATAAAAACCATAATTACTTCAAATTATATATAAGAATAAACCATTATTGCTAAAAGAACATTGTTATCAAAATTAGCAAAGGCCATTTGTGTATCACTAACGTTATTATTTTTATTATCTTTTCAAATTAACAGCATTATAAATATCAGCACTTAAAATCAGCTAAAATCAAACATTTGTCCATTGACATTTTTAACATTTTATCACTTAAATCCGTTAATTTGAGGCAATTTTGGTTGAACAATAGGATTATGTTTTATTTTCGTTTCTTGAACTTTATGTACCTTTAGCGATTATATCAAAGATTTGTTATTTGGGCATCCAAATAATATCCTTTAATTCAATTTATTCCATAAAATCTCGGATCATTTGATCATCTCGATCTAATATAGTTTCTCCTTCATAAATCCAAGCCATGTTTACAATATTTATTACTACTTGAAATTACTTCTTCTGTGGTGAAAAGCCAAGATATGGTTTGACTCATTGGTGGAGTTAAACCTCGCCTGAAAGAAAAATTTTAGATTTTTTATAATGTTTTAAATATAAGAAAAAATAAACATTAATAAAAGTAAGAACAAAGTAAGTAATTTTATGCTCACTTTACCATGGATGTACAAGGTTTGTGGTATTTTACACTATCACCTTGTAAAACTGTTACCGTGCATATTGTAATATATTTTATTTGTTACTCATCTGTAAATTATATTAAAATGGAATTTATGATATAAATTTTATATGCTGAATTTGCCCTTATTTTGTTGGTCAATTTTAGCAGTGCCAAAATCCGACCAAGGTAGTGAGATCTCAAAGTGGGACAATAAGCTTTTGACCGAATAAAGTCACCTGATTCGAGATAGGAATGGATGTTTAATTGATTAAAAACAGATTTGAAAAATGTTACGCCGTTTATCCTAATCGGACATGAACATTGATTTGTGAACTGAATCGTTGATAAATACGTCTTGTGAATAACTGCATATTTGAACTCTCCACCAAAAATGCTTTAGAACCACAACCCAGATTTTGAATTAATAATCAATATAATTACATCAAATTTCTAAAACATATTGTTCTTATTTTTAAAATTGTTTCCATCTTGAGCTACTTACATTATTTAAAATATGTTATAAGTATATGTATATTAATAATTGAAATAGTCACAATTAGAAATATAAATAAAAATGAACATTAAGTAAATTCAAACATTCTCACAAAATATCTTAGTACAAGAAAGTTTAACATACAATACGTGGCAACATCGCATTGATTTAACAACGAACGCTACGTCAAATAAAGCTGTAACACAGATTTACATAGATAACCATAATAATATAACATGTAGTAAATCTTATAAACCAACAACTAATGAAATGGATCTCATAACATATCAAAAATCCGTATATGTGTGTGCGCTCGTGCGCGTGTGTTCGTATGCACGTGTGCGTGTGTGCGTATGTACGTGCGTATTTACTTAATATTTTGTATTTAAGCCTGTTTTCATTTCCCCTGGAGCTGATCAGATTTCGGGAGAAATTCAGCGGCGAATAGGGGGGTTATTATCATTTAATATTTCTGAAACAGTTCTATACTTCAAGATACGATGCGTAAGTTAGGGACAACAAAATTTCTAAAGTAAAATTTAAGTGAATCTAATTTCTAAATTTCGCTTCGCGTCGTCCAGCAACGTTCTTCCTCGTCCCAAAAATTGACATTTTTTTACTAATGAAACAAATAACCTTTAAAACAATATTCTTAGGAATTATCAAGCGGAATAATGACGTGAATACGACTATTAGTTTTTTATGTGCTAATATTGTAAATGAACGCAAATTAAATGTTTAATGGTGATTGGGGGGTAAGCTGGGGAGGTGTGGTTAGAATATTTTTATGAAACTGAATGAAATGCTCTTTTTAATTTCCTTCCACTACCGACGCAATGATATTAGCATGGTCAGTTTTGCAACAGAACATGCACAACGGCAACTTCAACTTTTAAAAGCAAAGTACCATCATGTATACATATCAGCTAACCTAAAATGGACACGAAATCGCAAAGTAACCGATTTATTCTTTGCTGGTGGAGGGTTTTCAAACGTTACTGGATGGTTTCTTTCTTGGTGATGGGATAAATAAACCACGCCTGAGACCCGATCCACATTAGTTTATTCTCCCCGAAAGGAAAAGTTAATTAAAGCATAGCCAAATATTCAATTAAGTACTCCACGTTTCTAAAGTTGACCGTTTTTCGCTTAGAAATCTGTGGCAGTAATTAATATCTGAAGGACCAGAAGTTTAAAACTACTGTTTGAGGTTAAATGCATGTAAAACTACCTTGTGTACACAATCCTTACCAAAAAGAACAAAAATTGTTACATCCAATTAATTATAAATATTCAATATAAGAATTACACTGAAAACCACCAATTCCTGATTTTCAATGACAAAGAAATATAATTTCAGATTGTAGAAGAGCTGCTGTAATTAATTCGATTCATAAAAAGATCATGTAGTAAAAAATTGGGACAATGTGTCGTTAATGCATTAAATTCCCTGTCTTTCAATTTAAGTACAATATTTCTGTATAATTTAATCCTCCTGAATAAATAAAAGTTGTAATAATCAACCCAATGACTTCTCTAATTTAAATACGCAAGGTCAAGTTCACTAACCTTATCATTCCGATAGAGGCAATTCTTACAATTTAATTTACACCCATCTATTTTCGACTAGCAAGATATTCCTGTATTATAATTAATAACACCTCAAGCAAACCAGAATTAAAATAATATGAAAATGTAAACTTTCACCATTATCGCTCATAATAAAATACTTATCTTTTTTGGGGTTTTTAATGGTGTATTTTAAATTATACAATCTAAACGTTTCGATAACACTTACAGTTATCTTCGTCAGTAGTAATATTTGTTAAAAATTGTTAAAGATGTTGTAAACAATTTTGTCAAACACTTAAACTGATACACAAGACAGCAAAGCACAACATAAGCTCGAGAAACTGACGTTTCTTATCAGTTGTTTAAAACAATTGACAAACGTTTTCCAAAGCACCGCGGCAATGCGCAATAAAAACTGAAATTAGATAAAAAATGTGAATATCTCGAAAACTATCACTCCAAAATATCGAATGTTACATCAATGGAAAGGAAATTTAATTTCCTATCCGCTAATGTAAGAAAATATGGGTGGTTCCATTTAAAAAAATCAAGTTATCCATGTTTGAAAAAAATTATTTTCGGAGCGATAGAAATTATTGAATTCTAAAAGCAAGATTTTTGGCAATGAATGAGAATGACGGTACCCTTTTCGGAAGTAAAAACGAAAGCCACATTCTCTACCGGTATCCGTCTTCGAGATATTGAAAGTTTTTGGAGGCACTGCCAACGTCATTTTTCCTACAAAATGTCAAATAACTCAGAAGCAATGCGACGTAGTATGGTTATTAAAGTGACCTTTAAATTCAACGAGGAATTCAAAAATGTAATAATATATAGGTTGTTCTATTTAAAATAACGAAGTTATTCGTATTTGTAATAGTAAATTATGGAGCAATCCCGCTTAAGTGAGCCTGTATGTTTAATATATATATATATATATATATATATATATATATATATATATATATATATATATATATAATAAACACTAGCTACTTGTATGTTAAATAAGATTTATTATACACCGTGACTGTCCATTAATATTTATATTATAGTAAACAATTTTGTTTAATATCTTGTCTATTTTCAGCAGTATTTATTCTCTTTCTAGGTTCGAACAATTCAAAAATAGCGTGCGATTAAAACAAATATAGCTCTGTTAACCAAAACTCATTCCGGACATAAAATATTGTAGCGCAGAGCAAGATTATTAAAAATAAATTTGAATATTTTCAACCTTTTCTGATTTTTAAAATTACCTACTCTGTATTTCCTTTTTAAAGCAGGCAACCCTACCTCCCTTGGATATGACACTACAAACAACGATATTGTAGCCATCTAAGGATTAAGACCTTTATTTCCGAGAAGAATTCAGTATAATAAGAAAAAGTGGATATTTCAACTCAAAGGTCACAAAAAAAGTGACAAACACTATCACTACGTCCAAAGGTCTAGTTTTGATACTGCTTACAATATTAAATCTAACGCGTACTACATCAATCTGTATCGTACATCTGTACATTTTTTTGCACATATCTATTATGTTTATTGTCAAGACATTGCAAACAATTGCAGAGTAATTTTAATTTTTTTTCGAAAAAATCATAAACATAGTAAGAAAAAATTACCATGTGTTTGGACCAATAAAATTATTTAAAGTACCCATATTATTTGTTTTCATTAATATTAGTTAATAGACAAAATAACTTGAAGGTTATTTTAATTGTAGTGTAATAATTGTATTTTGGACTGATGAAAATATATGAATTGAGAAAAATAGTTATGATCAGAAAATTAAGGTCAAAGACTGCGTACACCTTCGTAACCCAATAGCAAATAATATCAATTATATAATAACCTTGAGGACCAATAATCTTTTAACATTGGTGTTAAAAAGTCTACAGTAATGAATAAATTACATGAAATGATGTAGACATACATATTTTTTACCCACCTTCTAAATTAGATAAAATTAACTTAATTACGCATTTTAGACAAATTTGCTAAACTGTCAAACTTGTGTGAATAAGGGCAAATACACTTTTAAAATTTATGATAGTATTTTGTAGCACTCAATTAACGTTTGCTAAACATAATTTATGATTAACAGCTACATTGCGTTAATGCTAATCTTACTATTTTTACATTTTTTGAGTATTACCTACCGCATTTGTGTTTGTTTATTGATTAGACCAATTTCAAATTTGTTTACCTAAACTTTGAATACCAATTAACTTTATCAAATGCGACATACTGTTTTTGAAGCTGAATTTTGAAATTAGGTTTTACAATGCAGTCCTATTTTAGTTTAAAACAATAATAATATAAAAATGTATCGAAAGTTCTATCTTGTGGTGTAGTTTGACACCTAGATTAGCGGTATGGACAACATGGTAAGCCGAGCCCTTATTTTGTTAAGGTACATGATAATGTTCCGAGGTATGTCGATAGGCTTGCTTGATATCCGTGCACGAGCAACTTTTCCTTGTTTGCAGGGTATTCTGTTGTGGATCAGGATCCTAGCTAGTATAGAATTAGATTAGGCATCTTTGCGGGACCCAGAAAAGTGGCCGTGTTTGTGGCACGGTAGTAGGAGGATATAGTTTAATTCAAACTCAGTTGGGATTGACTCATCGATGTAAAGTACTGGTGCGTTTTTATTCTCACCAAATTTTTCTGATGGATTTCATCACTGATGAGCTTCGGTGAGCACGACGTCATCAAAATTCAGCCGTAAAAATCTGGTCAATTCCAAATATGAAAAACAGTTCGATGGATTTTTTGACAGTAGTGACAGTTGACGGGTGTCATTTAGTTTTTGGTTATGTATTTTTCTTTCCCTTCCATGCTATTGTTAAATTATTATCATCTATTATATTAATCTTTTGCCTAAAAATGAGCTTTAAAAATGTTTTAAATGTATTTATGATCGGCACTCTAAATTTAATGAAAAAGTTAGTGGATGAATCTTCAACATCAAGTGAAGCGGGAAGTTCTTCGGATGAGGAAATTCTACTTACCATTGTTAATAAGTCCAAAAAGCACCCAAAGGTTTTAAATTATGTTACCGTTGTGGTACCTAGGTATGACGATCTCGATTTCAAAGCACATTTTCGTCTTACTAGGTCTGTAGTAGAGGTAAGTCATTTTATAGGTGATATATAATCGTTCCTGGTTATTTTCCAGATTGTTTTAAGTGACCTTCAACTTAAACCTATTCAACTTTATAGGACAAAGCCAAATATTACACCCCAACACGCATTCCTTTTAACCTTGTGGGTTCTAGCAAACCAGGAATCATTTATGTAGCTGACGATTTGGTTTGAGCAGGGTCATGCTCACACAGTTTTATTACAACAGTAATGGCAGTGTATGAGGCTGCAAACAGTACATTATGGCCTCAGTCCTTAAGAGAAACTGTAACAGATTTTACAAGTCTACGAGCTCGTCCATTCCTAATGTAGTAGGATGTGGATGGCACACATATTTTAATTTCTGGTCCAAGAGACGATGATTCCTACTACAACCGTAAAGGAACCCATTCAATGCTTGTGCAAGTGAGTATACTGAATTAAAGGATCCTAATTGATACTTTGTTTTGTTTTTTTACTATCTTTTCCCTAACAATTAAAATATCTCCTAATTTATTAAACTCATTGTTTTTTATTTTAGGCAGTATGCAACTCTAAAATGATTTTTTCAGATGTGTACTGTGGATGGCCAAGTTCGACACACGATGCAAGAATGTGGAAAGAATCTCCAATTTATAAAAAACTAAAAAATAACCTAATTGGGGAAGAGTTTCATATAGTAGGGGATACAGCTTATCCATTAGATATATTTATAATGGTACCTTATAAAGACAATGGACATCTAACAAGGAGACAAAAAAAATTTAACCAAATATTAAGTAGAACACGAGTGGTTATTGAACAGGCATTTGGAAGACTAAAAAGTCTTTGGAGAAGATTAAAATATTTAAACATACAACATTTATCATATTTTAAATATATAATAATAGCTGCTTGTGTATTGCACAATATATGTATAAATGCAAACATCGACTTGGAAGATATCAATGTAGATTATGATGGTGATGATCTTGAAAATATTGGTGCAGAAGAATATATGGTTCTCAATGATGCTGCAACACACAAGAGGAACCAACTTGCTGAAGAATTTGACTAAGTGTTGACACTAAAGGGGGCTGAATTTCAAGAGTTAGTTGTAAAATGGGTGGTAGTAGTTATAATTGTGATGGTAGCAGCAAACTAAAACCATTTACCAATTTGTTTAATATGGTCAGTAAATCGCTCCTTTTTGTATCAAATCATACTGTACAACATTAGTTAAAATCTTATATGTTTTGTGATCTTTTACCATTAGTATTTTTGGAGCCAAAAAAATGTCAGAGAATTTACTTTAAGATAAACCAGTAAATAAAAAGGACTATGATTGTGCATAAGAATATATGTATCTCTATAAATTCTATTAAACTTTACCACTTTTAATAAAATTATAAAAATGTTTATTCCAATGTTCACGTTTGTCCTGCATGTCATAGTCAAATTGTAAATTTCAGTTTAGTAACATTTTGTGTTATAATATTTTATAAGATGCAAAAGCATCTTATTATTATTGGTTATTGGTTTTATTGTAGGATCTTCCTATGGCTGCTGCCAGATTATTTATAGCCTCAATTTCTTTTTAATTTAAGTTCTTTTTTCATCCCATTTTTCTGGTCCCTTTCTTTTTGTTCTAACTGTTTTTCCCTGTCTGTTTGATACTTTAAAAACAAATATCTTTTCAAAGATAATTCGTCCTTTTTCTTCTCCTTTTTTGTTAGTATAGATTGTGTAGATGAAGCATCGGATACAGATCCTCGATCAGATTCTAATACAGTTTCATCTATATCTGTATTCTGATTTTCTTGATTAGATATATCTAAGTCTATAGTGTCGCCTAGAAAACTTTTTGAAGGAGCACTAGAAGCTTTATAACCCAATATCTCGTCAATCATCTTAAAATAATCCCACTTAATTGCGCCTTCTCCTGTTGTGTTTTGTTTCCTTTTATTAACTCTATAAGTACCTAATAAATTTCGGTATTTTGAGTCACACGTATCAGCAGAAACTCTGTTCGCTTGGTTTAACTTTAGCACCACATTCATTTGACTTGCAACTTTATCCCACAGCTTCTTTTTTTTGCAGCTTGGCATACAAAATTCCTTTTCCATGCTAAGTCGAATGTTTAACAATAATTTAATAGAGCTGTTGTCCCATTTAAACACTGTATTGTCCTCAGTAATTTCTTTGCTAGATGTAGCTGAGATTGTACTTTTAGGAAATAATGCCAGGTCTAATAAGGATGGAGATTGACCGTCACATTCACTTTTTGCTTGTTGAAAGTCTAATCTAGAATTGTTATTGGCAGGATTAAGGCACAATCTATCGATATTCCCTTTGGCTGTATTGGAATATAGCTCAAATGAATCCTGTGTCGAACAACTAGAATCAGGGCTACGTCCTACATTATTACACATAGATAATTGTGATCCTAGTAGTGATTAAGTTTTGTTTTTGTTTATATTCTTCCTCATTCTGGTCTGGTTTTTTTTTTGTGTACAAAATTTAACTCAAATAGAGTTTTTGCATACACATTTTGTCTATTTTTGTCTAAAAATTAATATTTGTTGTAAAATAAAACAAGTTAGATTTGCAGCTATGTATTTACCACTGATTAATTGTGAGTAAGTCTCTTCATCCAGCAAAAGGTCAAAAAGTGTTATTATATTACACGGAGGGATCTCTTACCATTTTGGCCATTATTTATTAGAAATATAAAAAAAAAATTCTTTTAGTAACCTGTACTTGTCGCTTTTGAGGTTAACTTTTTGAAAATTCACCAGTTCATCGTAAATGAAGCTCGATGAATCCGATTGCTAATCGTACTTTCACCGATAAATAACAGATGAGAATAAAAACGGACCGATGAAATCCATCGAATTTCATTGGTGAGATTAAAAACAGCCAACCCGAATTTCTGCTTAATCGATGAGCTCACCGGTGAGAATAAAAACGCACGTTACTATAACAACATTGCTCATCTTTTGCTCTCTCTCTCTCTCTCTCTCTCTCTCTCTCTCTCTCTCTCTCTCTCAATAGTACACAGAAAAGGATGGCATAAAAACATCAATCTTCTATACTAATAAACAGTAGCCTAGTAAAACGTATAGAAATCGGGTAGCATTCTGTCAAGTGCTTGACACTTCGTTATTTTTGTCTACAGACTATTGTTTATGCATTTTTACTTTACTTTGAAAAAAACCATAGAGTAAGACAATAGGTAACATAAGCAACTTCAACTGGAAACTAAAGGGGAAATTGATGGGTAGGCAACTTGTGTTACGTGTTGACCATAATCTTTGAAATTAGCAAAGAGCCCGTATGTATTTATAAACACATTTTTTAACTTAGTGTATAAAAAAAGTGATCGGAAGCGATTGAAAATGGTTACATGCTGTGTTGTGGGTTGTGCTAATCGATCCGCACAAAAAAGTTTAGGTCAACGAAGCACGGAAGCGGGAAAAAACATTTTGTTCCACGCGTAAGTACAGTATAGTATTGGTTTATTTTTATCTGATTAATTATAATAAATACCGGTTAGCGTAAAGAAATGTGTTCTAGCTCTCGACTTAACATTAAAAAATTAATTTAATATAATATTTCAGCATAAAATTAAAAGAAATTAAATTAAATATTTTACTCGGTATTAAGTACTATTTTAAATAAATTTGGTTGATTTATTTCCATTACTTCTAATTCACATTAGTTGTATTAATAATTAAAGTGTGCATTAAGTAAAAACCATTACTTCAAAGTCATTACGCTCTTCTGTAAATTTACGAAAATAAAATTTCACATCATTTAATTGTATGTCCCCCAAAAGTATTTATTATCTGTTGTACCAAAATCATTAAGTTTGTCGCAGAGCATTGTAATATACTTCTACTCATTTATCTAATACAATTAGTTCATCAATATGTGAAATTTATAATAAAACACGAACTCATTATGTGTGTAAAATGAATATTCAAAGCGGATCCTTTATATTAAATTTGTTATATTCTCGGGTCACTAAATATCTATGTATGTACGTATGTACAATGTGTTTTTCTAAATAAAATGATGTATTTACGATATATATTCATAAAATGTTACTAAAAATGTATGATTTTGATTTATAATAGGATTATAAACATTTTTGATGAATTTAATTTGTTTCAATTATTACGAAAAATATGCATAGTCCTAGCTCTATAAGTAAAGAAATTATTCTTTTAAAATGTGTTAAACCTATCTTATCAGTTAATGCACAAAATTGAAAAAATCGGTGCAGTATTAAATCACATTAGAGCATATGGTAATTACATCTTTTGGTCAACGCGTTTCACTGTTTGCATAAATTCTCGCGTTCCCCCTTTTTGTCTGTATTTCCAATTTGCGCGCCTATAAACTATTAATACGTCCCCTCTCGTCCTTACTCTATGGAACAAAACAATTTTTTCAAAACTAACTGAAGGTAGTGTAACAGATAATAGGTAAACAGATAACAATTTTCCACAATTTAGGTTAATCATGCTACGAAATAAGCGTCTAAGTTCTCAAGCACAACTGTTTGTTATGAACGTGCATGAATATTTTCGTGAGTGCGATAACCAAGGAGTCTTTGCACCGTTTGAATCGGTGATGCAGGTAAGATTCTTACTATAGTAAATTTTACATAAGTTTGGTTGCACATCATTACCTGAACAAAATGACGTACCAAAGTAATTCTAGTTTTGTTTATTAGGAAATGCATTAGGTAATAGTTTTTGGAATTTCGATTCGTTTGACACTTGACAGCTATTACTTTTATTGGTCTCGTCAAACGATCGTATCTTCATTTTTATTGCTTATTTAGTCGTATTTCCCCGTTCGCATTACTGTTTCTTCCTACATTTAAAAATCTGTTTTTCTGAACAAAATTTCAATTTGTATTGTTATATTTAATTGTGGAAATGCCGAAGTCGTTACACAGTAAAGCGAAAGAACTTGTAGCACATTTAATCGAGTACCTAGAGAGAGAACGTGACAATGTGGCGCTTTTCTGCTTTTATCAGCTGTGCGAGAGGTAGGTAAACAATCTAATTACATAAATCGAAAACTGATTTAGTCTAGCGTGTTGCGGAAGCATTGAAACCTAGTATTGGAATTGTTAGCCAAATTTCACAAGCTATTAATCCAATACTGTTCTTACATCACCTCCAAAAAAACGCGAACGCAGTAAGAAAGTTTTCAATGGAAATTCGTTGAATATTACCTCCATTCGGAACGTTATTTACGAGATGTACTCCAATAGTAAGATTGAAATTGTCATTGTTATATTTCGTTTAACTAAATGTAATTTAAGAGAAACATGTAACTCTCACATCTGTCCATGAGAAAGTTCAAGCTAAACAACTTTTTGAAGCATGTAGAAATATCCTTTCATCGATTATTAAAGAAATCGGTTTTCAATGGCAAGAAAAAGAAAATGTTTCCCATCAACTTGTTTTCCTAGATGAAACATGAATTTCTCAAAAAGGCACAATTGGTCGTTCGTGGCAAGATAGTGATAAACGAAGTGTAAGAACAACCGGCGGTAAAAGGTGAGTTGCTGAATTCTGTGTGTTTTAACGTTACCTAGGTAATGCCCTGCCGTTGTAGGTATATTATTCTTCATGCTGGTTGCGAAAACTGTTTTATTCCTGGTGCTGAACTATAATTTGCTTAAAAAAAACTACTGGCGACTATCATGGGGAAATAAATCAAGAAAATTTAATACATTGGTTCGAAGAAAAATTATGAAAGAATTTAGAAAATCCATCAGTAATTATGTTAGATAGCGCACCTTACCATAATGAATTGCTATCAAAGATACTAAACACCTCTTGGAGTAAAGACGACATTAAAGTGTTGTTACGCAAAAATAATTTACAATTCTCCGAAAATGAATTTAAAACTGAACATTTAGTAAAGGTTGCACAGTAAGCACTTTCCCTCAAATATTTTGCGGTACATAAACACTATTTTCTAGTTTTTAGAAATAAACCATCTAAAGTGTACCGTGTAGATCAATTAACGGAGCAATATGGTCGCTTCGTTTTACGTTTACCTCCCTATCATTCTGTTTTTAATCCGATTGAACTAATTTGGGGCATAACAAAAAATTATTACAATAGACACATTGGTAGTGATGGCAGAACCATCGAAAACTGCTGAAGTATGTGGCGAGAAACATTGCAATTGATAACTCCCGAAATGTGGCACAAATCAATCAAGTACACAGAGGATTCGAAAGAAACATTATCAAGGAATTTATAAAAAATATGGACAAGTACACATATTAGGAACATATTGGCAAGCTTATGACATGGAATCTTCACTATATACTCTTATAAAAGTTGAAAGACTAAGCGAACAAAAAAAAATGTACAAATCAATCCAACACAAGTCAAGTTAAATTTAACTGCGTAATGTACGCTCGAGTCCAAGATAATTCGAAGCCTTTTTATAACTCTAATAAAACGCCTTAAAAACGTAAACGCTCTTGAGTTAACATTACTGGATTCTGCGGGAGGAATTTCGCAGGATGAAGGAAATGCCGTTGATGTTTTACTAAAAAAACGTTTCGGGGAAGACTGGATAAGGTCGATCAATTGAATTTTTATTCTAAAAGACCATGTTACTTTTAATGAACAACATGATCAAGACGATCAGTTATAGCACTGTAACTTTGGTTTAGCTACACTTGTGCAGTATTTTCAATTTATAATTTTTGTTTGGTTTAGAATTAAATTGTTCTCATTTAAAAATAAAGCTTTTTGTGCAGCATAAAACGCTTCTTTAATTCCTAAAAATTGTAAAATAGGATTTTCCTTTCAAAACGCAAAAAGTCACTACTTGTTCCTCACAATGAAACATGTCCAAGGGTCCTTTTTGAATCTCTCTGAGATAAAAAATTTTTCATAAGTGATTTTTTGCGTCTAAAAAGTCTAATGCACCAACTTTCAAAAATATAAATAATTAGCACTGTTAGAATTGTATCACAAACTTTTCTGCTTTTCTCAAAAAGTACTTTTTGACGCTTGTAGCGTTTTGTAAAACAGCTCCTCAAATATACAATAGATTTTACTAGTGGATAGTAGGGATGTCGATTTTCAGAAAAATGGGTGGACGAATATTCGGTTGAGCGAATATTCGGATCCAAATAGTTCGGATATTTGTCGGATTCCATATTCGGTATTCGGATACTAAGTTATCCGGATGTTAGGATATCCAAATATTTTAAAATAATCATATATTCCTTCTTCTGAAAATTAGAATTATGAATTTGCTTACCCATTTTAATTATTTGAATATAGGATCTAAAATGAAATAACGTAATTTTAATTTAATACAAATACATATATTAATAAAAATAAAATTTACATTCCTGCTTAAACAAGTAAATGAGAACAAATTTAAATAACTAAAACTGCAAAAAAAACTTGTTAAGTACTAACGTATTATGGTGCACAAAAATTTATTTATTCACGTTTTCCGGCAATAAATTACTTCGTTTATTCGTGAATTTTAAAGGTCACTGTCATTAGCGGGCGGCATCTCACAATTAAAATAGTACAATAATACTCTTGGTATCGGTGTCTTCAGAAGTTTTAAATTAAAAATGATAATTATATTATTCAAGCAATAGTGTTTTAATTTTAAAAATAAAATAAATACAAACTGTTTTCTAGCTTAGTGTACAATTAAATAATTTGCAATTGTTTAATGCATTTATGTATTATAGCAGGAAAATAATATGAAATTACTTAATTTTATCTAGTTCCCCTATGCTAATATTAATATCAATATTTAACATTTTACACTGTTCAAATTTCCCTACAATACAGGGTGTGGCGCGAAGAGCTTTGATTAAAAGTAATGGCGGATACAGTTATGTTAAAAATCTGAAATTACGAAGCTGTAGGTTTTGGATGACGCTGAGTTCAGATATAATATTGTCCTGAATGTGGCACTTCCGGTTATACCGGAAGTAGACGTCAACTTTGTTATTTTAAATGGAACCTAATATATTTTATTTTATTTTCGAATTCTACATGAAATTCTAGATAAAATTTGTGCACAATGAAGTATTTTCTAGATATTTCGATTTTTTTTTTAATTTTGAAAAAATCCTAGTCCACATTGAATAACGATATCTCCATTAATAACGAAGCTAGTGACGTGAAATTGTAACCAATAAACAACAAGCGCTTGCCCGTTAACTCCATATATCCATCTCATTGATATTTCATACAGGGTGTTTTAAACTTAGCCGCCAACATGCACAATTTAAATCATTTATAAGTTGCTTACTTTAAATAGAACACACTCATTATACATTTTCGCTGTATTTTTTAAGCCAATTCGTTTGGTATCAGTATTCCCTATACCTAAATCCAACCACTTTTGAGATATTTCATTATCTTAGTTAAAACATAACAACACTTAATTATTTCAACATTAATAAAGGGTAGGCCATGATTTCCATTATTTAAGGTGATATTTTGTTATTTTTCATAAGTTATTAATTCTGAAAAGTAACCAATAGCCTGAAAGGATTATTAATTGTGGATATCATTAAAAACGTTGACTAAGTATTTTGTATTAATTTAATTAGATAACTTACAAACAAAAATAACTAAATGTAATATTAAACAAATAAAGTTTTATAATAAGTGTTCAAAATTAGCACCATCTACTTCTAAACATTTATGAATCCTTTTCATTAAGTTATGTCTTGTAATTCTGGAAATATGGTTGGGTGTTAGAGAATTAAAAGCAAGTAAGACTCTTTGCATCATATCTTCCTTTGTCGTAACAGGTTTGGAAAATACCTGATTTTTAATGTAGCCCCAAATACCAAAATCTAGAGGAGCCAAATCAGGAGAGCGAGCTGGCCAACGAAACGGACCCTGACTGGAAATCCATCTATCATCAAACATGTCGTAAAGATGCTGAGCAACAGGCCCAAAGTTATGAGGAGGTGCTCCATCTTGCTGATATCAAGCTGAAGCCTCTCCATTTCTTAAAGTATGTAACGCCGGTCGTATGGCTTCTTCTAAAATGTGGCAATATCTTGTACCATTTAAATTTTCATCATAAAATTTTAATGCTACAATTTTATCGTCTTTTATTGCACAAAAAACATTAAAACTCCAACTACCTTGAAAGTAACGTTCATTAGATCAAAAATGGGAATTATGTCGATTAAATAATCCATGTTTGCTAAACTTTGCTTCAACACACCATATAACTTTTTTTATAAAGTTTTCATCCTCTTGGGTCTTCATTAAAAACCATTCACAGAATTCTACCCTTCGAGGAAGATCACCTAATTGTAAGTGTTGCACCAAATGATATGAAAATGGTTTCTATTTGTGTTTTTTTAAAATGCGATGAATTGTTCTCGTCGACAAAGTAAGATCTCTCTCACAATCTCTAATGGAGGCAATTGGAGAGGCCGTAAAATAACCCAAAACATTAATTTCGTTTATGTTACTGTCCACTAGTGGTTTATTTTTATCAATTTTTGTCTTAAATTCACCACTGACGGCAGTTTTTAAGCAATCTTCTTCCAATATCACCAGTTGCATTTGGTCGATTTGGATATCTTTCTGCAAAAACACGGCAAATCCGTTCAACAATTCTATTACATTCGCCGTAAATAATAATAAGATTTAAAAAATCATCATTAGTAAATCCTACATTTGCCATTATTTACTATGAAACACAAACTGGTAAAGAAAACTGTCAAAACAACATAACAATTAACGTTCTAACTATCAAATCTTTGATAGCCATGGCCTACCCTTTACTAATGTTGAAATAATTAATCTTTACGACATGTTTGATGATAGATGGATTGCCAATCAGGGTCCGTTTCGTTGGCCAGCTCGCTCTCCTGATTTGGCTCCTCTAGATTTTGGTATTTGGGGCTACATTAAAAATCAGGTATTTTCCAAACCTGTTACGACAAAGGAAGATATGATGCAAAGAGTCTTACTTGCTTTTAATTCTCTAACACCCAACCATATTTCCAGAATTACAAGACATAACTTAATGAAAAGGATTCATAAATGTTTAGAAGTAGATGGTGCTAATTTTGAACACTTATTATAAAACTTTATTTGTTTAATATTACATTTAGTTATTTTTGTTTGTAAGTTATCTAATTAAATTAATACAAAATACTTAGTCAACGTTTTTTAATGATATCCACAATTAATAATCCTTTCAGGCTATTGGTTACTTTTCAGTATTAATAACTTATGAAAAAATAACAAAATATCACCTTAAATAATGGAAATCATGGCCTACCCTTTACTAATGTTGAAATAATTAAGTGTTGTTATGTTTTAACTAAGATAATGAAATATCTCAAAAGTGGTTGGATTTAGGTATAGGGACTACTGGTACCAAACGAATTGGCTTAAAAAAATACAGCGAAAAATGTATAATGTGTGTGTTCTATTTAAAGTAAGCAACTTATAAATGATTTAAATTGTGCATGTTGGCGGCTAAGTTTAAAACACCTTGTCTGAAATATCAATGAGATGGATATATGGAGTTAACGGGCAAGCGCTAGTTGTTTATTGGTTACAATTTCATGTCACTAGCTTCGTTATTAATGGAGATATCGTTATTCAATGTGGACTAGGATTTTTCAAAATTAAAAAAAAATATCTCGAAAATACCTCATTTTTGGTATAGGACATTGTGCACAAATTTTATCTAGAATTTCATGTAGAATTCGAAAATAAAATAAAAAATATTAGGTTCCATTTAAAATAACAAAGGTGACGTCTACTTCCGGTATAACCGGAAGTGTCACATTCAGGACAGTATTATATTTGAACTCAGCGTCATCCAAAACCTACAGCTTCGTAATTTCAGATTTTTAACATAACTGTATCCGCCATTACTTTTAATCAAAACTCTTCGCGCCACACCCTGTATGTATTAATTTCTAATTTGATTAGATTAAATAAAATTAAATACCTATGTATTTATTTGTATGTTTCTATTTTATTGTTAAATTTTCAAATTCTACTGTTATAGAAATATAAAATACAAAATTATTTCGAAATTATTATTAAATATCTGAAGTTAATGGCTATTCTTAATTTCTTATAACGAGAACACACGGCAAAAGTTGATGATCATTAATGATTAATACTTCATTTAATTCTTATGCGACACTTGATCATTTAGGTAAGGACTATTCGAAACTTGATAATGAAGATTTGAAACGCATGATTAGAAGAGTTCGGTTATCATGGCGTACAAAATTTTTAAGAGCAGAATTCAAATTATGACGGTTAAAGTTTAAGTTTAAGTTATGTTACTGTTTGTTCGAAGTGTAAAAATGAGTTCTGTAAATGAACAAGTAATTAACTTCAATTATCTTCGCCTTTTGACGCATTTGAAAAAAAATTTAAATGAAATGTTGGGAATGACAAATTAGCGCATCGGATCAAAACTCCAAAGACGTAAAAGAATAATTCCATGTGTCCCCGGTATTAAACTTTGTTAATTCAAATTATGTAAATTAATATAGGACTATTCGGCATCATTTTTAAAATCAACATTGCGTTATTTGAACTGGTTAACTATTTGGACATCCCAACTATTCGGACATTCGCACTACTCAGGTATGCGAACTATCTGGTCATCCGGATATTCGGATATCCGAACTATCTTGATATTCGAACTATTCGGATACCCTAACTATCCGGATATTCGTACTGTACGGATATTCGAACTATCCGGATGTTCGAACTATCCGGATGTACCGAAACCGAATATTCATCCAGTTAATATCCGGATATTCGAATATCCGGATAAAATCAACATCCGTAGTGGATAGTTGCCCAACATGACATTGGTGTTTTTCTAAAATAGAGTATACATGTATGCTTTTTGATTAAAATTACTTAGGCAACGTTGTAATTTGATACGTCATAAAACATTATGACGTGCTAAAGTTATGTGAAATGTACTACACTTTCAAATATGAAGATTATAGGGACTCTTTGAAGCGTACTGCTGAGGCTTGAGGTGTTAGTATTAACACTGTTAGTGCTATAATAAAATGTGTCGCAGAAGCACAAAAAGCAAATAAACTTCCCCAATCACTTGCTACGCGAAAAAAATACACAAAATCAAAATCTACAAATGTTGAAAATTGTGCAAAAAATGTCGTTAAAAGTAAAATTTATGAAATGCACTGGTAGATACTGCACAATTAATGTAACGAAACTGCACTTTTGGCACTCGGTACCGTACGAATTCACTCCGTAATTAAAATTCACGAAATATTACTATGAAGTGGGTTTTCTCTGGCCAATGAAGTGACGGAGCAACTCTCTCAGACGCGGGAGGTAATTCACCAACAAATTTCATTCATTTTATTTTAATGATACTTCAATACTTTTGTGCATCAATTTCAAGATTGAATTACCCTCCGAAATTGTCGAGCTTGGGGGGAGATCGGATGTGTAACTCTATTATGTAGTTAATAAAAATAGGTACTTGTACAAAGTATCTGCTCCACGGGCCTCCTTCTTACACGGAATCAAATATTTCCTTAATGTAGGTTCTAAAATATCGCTAAGTAACTCACTCATTTCGTCAAACTTCGCTTATCGTTGTTGTCTATGGTCTTTGCCCTACTCGCGAATCATCTAAAACAATGAAATTGGTTCAGAATGTTGAACTTTGGAATTAAGCGAAGGTCATACGTTACGCATAAGTAAAAATGATGTATCATAGCTTAATATGCAAAAACTCGATTTGTGCTTTCGTTTGCTTTGTTGCGCGGCCATGTCCATAACATGTGTACCGTTTCATAAACCAGTATTTCAAAGATCCTTCTCCTATACAACTGCAAAAGTACGCAATGCTCAAATTAAGTGTTATAATTTTTCGAAATTTCAAACAATTTCATAGAATGTGTAAAAAAGCAAAATAATAAGTCTGATAGATGATCACATCCTACTATTGAACGCTATTTTATAATTGTTTTAATAAAAATAGTTAAAAAGATTACTAAATCATAATTGGAATCATAAAAACTAGAAAAGTATCCAGTTCACCTCCTAACGGTGAAAAGATTATGCAATCCCCTAAAGAATATATAATGTCTTCGAATGGTGATTCACGAGTTGGGCTCGTGGCTTGCCAAACCACCCGCAGTGTAACTGCACATTCATTAAAATTTCTAAACCTTTAGTGCAATCAAGTTTATACATTTACTTATATTAGTTTTTAAGTATACGTAGTGCCACGAGAAACTTGTATCAACTGAATGAAATATTCCTTTTAGTGAATTACATGACGTCGTATAGTTTCGGTCCTTAAACCTACCTCGTGCAATTAAACTAATACTTCCCCTATGTTTCTGTTTCTTAACCATATTAATAATTAATTTTTCTGAAATTCTAATGTATTAATTGTAACTGGCGTTTGGTTTTCGCGTAATTAATTGTATAACATATAGAATAACTTATTTTTAATTTTTAATGTAATTTTGAATACATTACGTTACGTGTTACGATGTTAAATAAAAGATACGTTAACACTAAGTATAATTGTGAAAGATGTTTAATTAGACTTACGTTATCTACTACCCAAGAGTTATCAAACATGTGTAGGACTACGACAAACCTGTCCCAACGTTTATGCTTGATATGAGCTAAATGTTATTTAAAGTGAATTTTTAGGTCGTTTAGTTCGAACTACATATATATGATCATCATTTTTACAACTAATTTGATAAATTCCAAACTAAACCATTTATTCTTCTGATTTGCTTAAAAGAGTTAACGTAGTTTTATATTCTTAACCCATTGACGTGAAGTTATCCACGAATTTCATCCATGGATTTTTATTTCGGGCAAATCTAGTTTCAAACGTCGCAAAACAATAAAAAATACTAAGTAATAAAGAACTAATACACCTTGTTTAAACATTATTTACAAAAAAAATTATCCACATTAAAGTTATAATTTCAGTTACGTTTATCGCAGCCATGCCATATATGGGAACAAATAGCAATATTAAATGTTAATGGACAAAATTTGCCTAAAAATAGTTAGACTTTTGAAATTTACATGTATAATGCTACAAAAACCAAATTTGAAATACGATCAACCTCAAGGTTAAAGTTTAACGTATGTGTTTATACGTGCGCGCTTATTGTTTATTGCTCAATATTAACTTAATGGACAAATTTGATTTTAAAACGGTCTACATATTTCGAATCTACGTAAAAAATACAGCTAAAGTAAACTTTAAAATGCAATCAGGTAACTCGCTCAAGTCGCGCTTCAATAAATATCAAAATTTAACTATAATGGAAAAATTATTTTATAAAACAGTTTATATTATTAGTTTACTCATCAAATATGTCACCGATTTAGATTTTAAAACATAATCAACCTCTTCTATTAATTGTAGAAAATCCGGGTTTAATTAAGGTAATTCCGCACAAGTCGCTCTTCAATAAATATCAAATCTTACTTATAATGTACTAATTATTTTACAAAACAATTTGTAATGTTAAGAAAATATGGATATTACAAAATAGCGGCAAAATACTTTGATTACAGAGATAGAAGACAAAGCCTTTTAATCCTCTGTAGGAATACACTTTATTGTTTTTTGTCGGTTTGAAGGGTAAACTATTTTAAATAAATGTTTATTGTGTGAACTGAAAAAAATTAATTTAAAGTATAAAGTACCTTCTGTTTATCCGCTAACAATTGCATAGATCTAGGATTTTCTACTTGGCGGGATTACTTGACGTATTTATTTTAGGGGTAGTGCAAGAATTGTTGTATAATACAGCAAAATAATACGTTTCTAAATAGTTTAGCAAATGATAATTTGTACGTAAAATGTGTAAAAGTTTAATATCCACATTTTTTCATCTAGTCTTATGGTTTCTTCCGTACAGTATGTTTTCGTTATTACTGTGACTGTAATTTCATATATTTGACTGGCTGTGGTAATTTCCGAATTTTTGTGAACTAAGAGATTGTAATATCTTTTATTTTATTTTGCCACCATAATGTTCTTTATACGCCCCCAAATGCGGGCGTAATGTGGTCTTCATAGCACGGAAATGTCATTGTTGCTAAGCAGCATGATTGACAGCAAACACATGACATGATATGTCACATAAGTTGAAAGAATTATTGAAACAACAACCTTAATGTATAAATATTTTGATTTACTTGGAATTATTTTTGCCTGGGCGGCCTCAAATTCATCTAAAATTTCTTGTGAATAAGTTTTTGCGTTTTCACCTTCCATTTTAGAATGCAAATTATTTACAAACAAACAATACCTTAGCAACAATTTAACAATATCACAGTATCTTAGTAACAACAAATTAGCCTACTGTCGACTTTATTTCACTGCATTTGCATTTAAAAACTTGCCGAAAATACTGAATCTTTTTGAAATTTTGTTCCAGTTTCATGGTGCAAAATAAAATAAAACATTATGTACCACGGCATAATTGAGATTATGGCTCAGGAATATAAAGCCCTCCTTCGCGTCGGGCTTTTAACATTCCTCAAGCCATAATCTTCTGATTATGCCCTTAATACATAAATATCTATTAAGTTACATACTTATTTAATCCAGTTACTTTATAGCCTAGTCAATAGAGACGACAAATCAAGTAAATTGGGAAATAATTCCTAACGGTCTGATTATCTTTTTTTTTATTGTTTAAAATTGAAAATAAAACAAAGTTTGCATCTGAATAGAGAGCGCTAGTTGAGGTTTCATGGAAAAATGCCCGCTTAAGCTGTGAAAGGTCGAAAATGTTTTCAAAAATTCTGACGTATTCTTTGATGAATTCTAAGGACTTTTTATAGTATAAAATTTTTTCCTAAACCTCTTAGATTTTGAAAAAAAAATAATTTCACTCTGAATTACTTGATTTATTATTTTTTCTCGAAATCTATGAGGTTTAGGAAAAATTTTATACCACAAAAAGTGCTTAAAATTCATCAAAGAATACGTCTGAATTTTCAAAATTTTCGGAACATTTTTGGATTTCTTAAAAAAGAATTTTTCCCCAAAAATTTCTATTTCGCAAAGTAAGGGGTTTGGGGAAAATATACTACAAAAAGTGAAAATTTTATTCCTCAATCAAAACAAGAATTTTTTTATGATGCGCACGAAAGATAAATTACGTGCAATCCAATTTATTAATTCATAATAAATGATACAGAAACATAAATAATTCGTAAAAAATTATTATATAATTTTAATAGTATAATGATACATTTATAAAAACACAGACTATTCAATCGACCTCCATTTCTTCATCAACAGTGTTATTTTGATCATCATAATCATCATCATCTTTATTATCGTCAGCATTGTTATCATTATCATAATTTTTATGACCGCTGCTATCATCAGATTGATCATCATCATTATTGATTTCATCATTTTCTTTCGTATCTTCTATTTCGTCTTCCTCATCGGTATCATCGATCATACTCTGATAGGGAAAATTTGTACAGATTTCAGATGAGCATGTACCATAAACCGAAGAGCAGTTGAGCCCTGTTTTTCGGCAGGTACATGATGCTCTACTACACCCAGTTGTACAATTACAAAAAATCATTTTTAATATTTCCATCGGTGCCGGAGGATTACACATTGTAAGAGGTATTAGAATGTCTTTTCTTATCCATCCCCACCTTTCAGGTTCAAGATCATTTTGGACCTGTAGATAAACGTGTTGTGCGGATGTGTCAGATGTTGGTGGTAGATTCTGCAGTTTTACAGGCTTGAGTGAAGAATAAACGCATTCTAAAATTTCTTTCAACCCGCTTCCAGACATTATAAACCCAATAGATCCGAAAAATGACATGAGTAGGTGGAAACCACCTAATCGGATTATAACACTCACATTTTCATCTATTTCATTATCCTCAGTCATTTTCTGCAGAATCATACTGGGTTTAAAATGTAGAGGCTGATCGAAGGTAATATAACATAAATACCACTTATATTTAGAAGCCAAACTTAATGAATATTTTATAGTTGTATAAATGGTGTTATAGTCTGTCGGAGGAGAATTGACAAAGGGCAAGCATATCACTTTTGACTGCTCGAATATCATATTTTTTGTGAATTTTATCATGAATCCATTCCACCCTTCTACACAAGAATCTTTATTTGCAAACATCCATAAAAGATCGCAATTACTGAAATTTACGTAGTCAAACTTAGGTATATCCACTTTTTTAATCTTAAGCTGTTTAAAACACGTTTCACAATCTTTATCATAGAAGAAAAACGGAATTTTATCAATTTTACTGATTTCCTGTGTAGAAAGTGGTTTATTTAATCGTTTAATGGGAACTCGTTCTTCATAACAATTTTTAGTTGTTAATGAGAGAATTCCTCCCATACTATGGAAAGTGTTTTTTCCATCAATTGTTCGTTTGTTAAAATAAGCGTTGTCGTAAACGAATTGGCCCAAAATTCCTGGTTTCAAGATTAAGGAATCACTCATTAGAGTACTATTTTGGAATTGTATTGCTTCTGTATAAGAACAAATTCCCAAATTATTTAGAATATCTATCATTCTTTTCGAAGCGAATTTTCTATGAAACATAATTGCTAGGCCTAGTTGTAAAATAGAAATGAATGATTTTGGCCGTACAGCAGCCACGATCATGTGCGAAATCATCTTACATTTATCGATATAACTAGTTACAATTCCTTTTTTATTTTTTAAGATTATTTTCATCAATAAAAAATTAAGCGATTCTGGAATTGGTTCATTTGCCGGTTGAGTAAATTCGTCACTTGGTAGACACTTTTGACTTTCAAAATCTTGATCTATTATTTTAGAACGAATAATTATTGCTGCTGAATTTAAAATTTTCATTCGGTCTTCGTTCACATCTTTTTTTTCTTGTATCCAAGAATCTTTGAGACTATTATATTCTTTATCAGGAAATGAAGCAAGCGATAGGTCACCTAGTTTACTCAAAATACGAATTCTATTTCCAAAGTTAGATTCAAGTCTTGCTTGTAGAGTTAATCTCTCTCCTGTAAAAATGACCAATTCATCACAGAAAAATAAAGCAAAAAAATAAGAATAAGAATAAAGTCAATAGTAAGAATAAAGGGAATTGAAAAATATTTACCAACAACGTCGAATCGTTCTCGAAACGAGAACCATGTATCATCATTTTCTTCTAGGAAATTAAATACTTTCTTCATTTCATTAGAAATATTTGAATCTTGGCCTTCCTAGAGAATTGTTAGTTTTAGGCTGTCATAGGGATTAAAACACTCTTCTGATAACACGAGATGGTATCGAGCACCTATGGCAACCAAATCAACACCACTGATTCTTTTCATAATATTTTTGTTGTTTCATTATATAAATGAAAACACATTTCATTAAATTTATTGAAATCAGCGTTTGAAACATGTCGAATAATTTGCCTCTGTTAGCTCTCTTTTCATATTTTTTTTCTCATCAACATCATGACCACAAATTAAACAGATTAGTTTGCAATCAAATTTTTCAAACGATTTTCTAACCTTTGTTTTCATTGAACTATATTTAAACTCTTTAGCATTTGATATTGTACCAAAAGTTGGGTTATCACATGATAATTTGTTATTCCGTTTTACGTGTAATGTTGATAACACTTTTATGCACATTTAATTGTTACATTTATTAGAAAAGGTTATATAGGAATCATCACGTTCTTTACTAACTTTTTTCAATGTGTCCAGGTTCTTTTCTTTTACCTGCATTAGAGTCTCATCCTCTCCAAAGTCTTTTTTACAAATGAAGCACGTTTCATTATCTATTTTGATAATACTAATAATTAAAACACAACAAAAGAACAAATAATACAAGACTTTCGCAACAACTTTATATTTACTCAAACACATGAAGCCGCTCGACTTTCAAGATAATCTCGCGGTATACAACGGCGCTGAGTGCGCAGATTTGCGAGAATAGCAGCGGCTCCGGTTTCTCCATCAGGCGTGCCACCAAATTACCTGGTCTTTCAACTTGAATTCTTTTGTATCCTAATACTATTATAAGAAATCATATATCCATTGGATAGCATGATCCTTCCCTATAATATTTTATAATTTTTATGCACAACAAGAAAATATATTAGATGGCTTAGAAAAATATGCAGTTTCGGCGTTTCTGTATTTTTTCATAATATACGTTTTATACGTGAATTATATTATGATCCTATCATACCATGTCTGAGGCAATCAAATTCTAAAAACTTTTTTTTGAATCGATCATCTAATTCATTGTGGTTTATACATATATATATATATATATATATATATATATATATATATACATATATAGGTGTCCCAATAGTGCGTATTCGGTCGATAGCTTTCAGCCATTAAACTTAGAAGATAAGTTTAAATACGAAAGTTGTCTATTTTATAAGCTGTATAATCTAAAAATAGTTTGGTTTCTACAGGGTGTAATAAAAGCACTACAATATAGAACTTTGATTTTTAAATAGAACGCCCTATATATTATTTTATTTTTCGATTCTCCTTATAATTTTACATCTTTTATAAGAATTACTTACAAGCTAAATCTACAGTTTTGAGATATTTTCAAGTTAACTAAAACTGACATTTTTATATAGTAATTCAAGTAGACGTATCTCAGTTATTTTTAAAGATAAAAATAATCTTTATGAATTATGCATACATGAGCTTATTTAATCTATTGTCAAAATTGATTTACAGAGTGATCACAAAATTAATTCAATAACATTGAATGCTATATCTTCATTTTTTAATATTTTTAATGCCTTGTCTTCGTCATTAATCGGCTTTCATTTCTATTAAATATATTCTATAATTATCTCTAATAGTTTCGGAGATATTAAAGTTTGTTCAATTTTTTTCGTTAAAAATTAAAGCCGACTAATAGACGAAGACAAGGCGTTAAAAAATATAGGGTGTGCTAATTAAAAAAGGAAGATATAGCATTTTCAAATTTACGTTGTTGAATTAATTTTGTGATCAGTTTATTCAAAGACTACGTTTGCCAGCAACAAAGTGGTCACATTGACCATTTATTATAATTTTAAGTGTTTGTATTTCAGTTAATAGGTTTTTTAGTTTCTTATGTATTCTTAGTTTGCCTTGGCCGACTAATTTTACTCTTCTTCAGTGTTATCAACGAAAAAAAATGAACAAACTTAAATATCTCCGAAACTATTAGAGATAGGTATAGAACATATTTAATAGAAATGAAAGCCGATTAATAGACGAAGACAAGGCATTAAAAAATATAGGTGTGCCATTAAAAAAATGATTTAAATTGTGCATGTTGGCTATTTAAAACATCCTATATGAAATATCAGTGAGATGGATATATGGAGTTAACGGGCAAGCGCTTGTTGTTTATTGTTTACAATTTCACGTCACTAGCTTCGTTAGTAGTACCGGGACACCTTAACCACATTTACTCTACTACAGTAGCACCTTTCACTTTTTTATATGCCCACGTGGGGGACCGGATTTTCCACCCTTATTTTTACACGCTTACGTGTAGGACGTGTTTTTCACCCTTATTTTTGCACATCCACGTGTGAGACCGCATTTTCACCCTATTTTTATATACCTCGTGAGACCGGATTTTCATCCCTATTTTTACACACTCGCGTGTGAGACCGTATTTTCATCCCGTTTTTCATCCCTAATTATTTTTATATACCGTGTGAGACCGTATTTTCAACCCTTTTCAACCCTAATTATTTTACATACACCCACGTGTGGACCGTATTTTCAACCTTTCTTTTTATCCCTAATTATTTTTACTCGCTTACGTATAGGACGTGTATTTTCATCCCTTATTTTTAATAAACTTATGACGCCGGTTAAAATTGTCACCTAAACATATGGTAACACTGCTTTGATTTTGACGTCACAAGACCGCCTGCGAGGGACGTACATTTCAACCCTGACAGTATTTTCAACCTTTTGTTTGTATTTAAGAGCCCTTTTGAGCCCCTAAAGGATAGGCAAATGCATCGCACGTAGGATCGTTTTTTTACCTATTTTAAGGGTTAATAAACGGTAGGATATTTTTAGTATTAAAAGAAACTAATCAAGGTAAAGATAACGTATACGTTTGATTTTAAAATACACTATTACATTCTATAACGATAATAAACAGTTAATGGCATTGCATAATCAGCTAATTACCCTGTTGTTGTCATACAATGTGAATGTACGGTTTAGCGACTATTTAATATGAATTGAATTTTATCAAATGAGATTGCATAATTGTTGTATTATTAAAATCATTATTAGGTTCCTTTTAATCCCATATCTAGATTGTGGTCCTCTTGTGGTGAAAATTCATTTGAATATATTTTAAAATGAAATTGATTTAAAAATAAAATTGTAATTAACTAATTGATTAACCTGCTTACAGCAATAGTAATTATCGAAAATTAAGGAATGTCGCTTTTATTTATTTACCTTTTTAATACGTATTATTTACATCAATATATTTTGGTTTTAAATATGAGTCACAATGTGTCGCAATCCTTTTGCTTTAATTATGGGTCATAATTAAATCTAGTTGTCGCTCAAGGTAGTCACTACCAAATTAATCTCATGTACAACAAGAAACTTAATATCAATAATGTATAACAAAGTATTTTTATAATGCCATTTTCGCATAGTTTAATGTCCATGTAAGGATCGTATTTTAGCCTTGAGAGATCGGATTTGGTCTGGTCAGACTAGGGTTGGTCCAGTATCGGAGATTGTATTCTAAATTGTCTCCTGTGAAAGTTAGCTTTACAAAACACAGACACAACCACAAGTACGAGCACGAGCACAAACATAAACACAATCACAGGAACAATTACAAGCCCAAGAATCAGGACATGCACAAACACAAGCACAGGAACAATTACATAAAGCACAAGCGCAAGCACAGGTACATACAAACACACAAACACAAAAATTGCAAACACGAAAACGAAAATTGCAAACACGAAAATTCGTAAACACACAAACACAAAAACGAAAACGAAAATTCGCAAACACGAAAAATAACAAACACACAAACGCGCAGAGTACGAAAACGCAAACACGAAAATCGTAAACACAAAATTTCAAACACGAAAACCGCAAACTACAAATGCACAACACGAAAAACGAAAACACACAAAAGAAAACGCAAGCTGCATGAATTAAGACTGAGGAGTCATAACAAAATGATTTCTTGTCTCTGTCTTGTTCTGTTAAACCTTTTCAGCTTTTTCATCAGTTGCTTTCGTAACAGTTTCTTGATTCAATTCACTTAGTTTATGTTCAGAGCATGTAGTTCTTAGCCTGTCAGTGTCTAGCTCTCTTAATTCAGCGTTCAGTCAGATTTTCAACACGAATAACTGCTAAACACAAAACACAACAAATGAAACGATAAATCAAAACGAATTACAAACTACGCATGTATAAACGAAAGATCTAATACAACATTATTCAGACGATTCTTGACACTGCACAAACACGATAGAAACGCAGTTTCAGCTTGTCATCACTTCGTCTGCTCACGCAATGTTCTGATTTACCAGTTTTTTCACGAATTAGAGTTTCATTCAATTTTCTTTCAGCAAAGTATTTCGTTATTTTATGTTGTACCTGAACCAATGGATCGGTAAACAATTTGAAAGTCCGGTTCAGATCAATCCATAATACCTATTAACGATAACGTTGTGATGGTGAATTATAGACCAGAGAGGTGAATCACAAAAACAATTAATGTATCCATAGCCGCATACACGACAGCTCATGCCCGTTTATAGCTTACAGTTACTTAGAGAAACTAGACCGACGTGTTCTGTATTACGACACAGACAGCGTGATATTTGTCGCAAAACGGCGACTGGAACCCAGCATGGGATTTCTTGGCCAAATGACCGACGAGCTGAGACGTACGGTGATGGAGCTATATAGCCGAATTTGTTAGTGCCGGACCTAAAACTATAGTTATGTGTTTTCTACCTGTGACAAAACAATTAAATCGTGTGTAAAGTCAGCATTACCTTAAACTATAAGAACTCGCGCGTTATAAACTTTGATGCGATGAAAGATATGGTACTTAGTAATAGTAAAGACTTTGTTTGTATACAATGACAGAAAATTGTTAGAGATAGTTGTTATAATGTGATAAGTAGACCTGAATCTAAGCAGTATAGGATAAGTTACTAAGCGACGAGAATAGAAAATTTTGATACTCTTCCATTTGGATATAAAGAATAAAACAGATAAAATAGTAGAATTATTTTATTTACTCCAGTTCAACCTTGATTCGTTTTGTGTTTTGTGTGTTTGAGTATTGATCCGTGTTATGTGAAAGAGAATGAGAGAGAACGAGAGAGAAGAGAGAAACGAGAGAGAACGAGAGAGAACGAGAGAGGAAGAGAGAGAAGAGAGAGAAGAGAGAGAACGAGAGAAGGAAGAGATGAGAGCGAGGAGGAGAGAAACGAGAGAGAACGAGAGAGAGAGAGAACGAGAGAGAAGAGAGAGAGAGAGAGAACGAGAGAGAATGAGAGAGAACGAGAGAGAACGAGAGAGAACGAGAGAGAACGAGAAGACGAGAGAGAACGAGAGAGAACGAGAGAGAATGAGAGAGAATCGAGAGAGAACGAGAGAGAACGAGAGAGAACGAGAAGATGAGAGACGAGAGAGAACGAGAGAGAACGAGAGAGACGAGAGAGAACGAGAGAGAGAGAGAGAATGAGAGAGAACGAGAGAGAACGAGAGAGAATGAGAGAGAATGAGAGAGAATGAGAGAGAATGAGAGAGAATGAGAGAGAATGAGAGAGAACGAGAGAGAAGAGAGAGAACGAGAGAGAACGAGAGAATGAGAGAGAACGAGAGAGAATGAGAGAGATGAGAGAGAAGAGAGAACGAGAGAGAATGAGAGAGACGAGAGAGAACGAGAGAGAGAGAGAGAACGAGAGAGAGAGAGAGAGAGACGAGAGAGAATGAGAGAAGAGAGAGAGAGCGAGAGAGAGAGAGAACGAGAGAGAACGAGAGAGAACGAGAGAGAACGAGAGAGAACGAGAGAGAACGAGAGAGAACGAGAGAGAACGAGAGAGACAGAGAGAGAAGAGAGAGAACGAGAGAGAACGAGAGAGAACGAGAGAGAACGAGAGAGAACGAGAGAGAACGAGAGAGAACGAGAGAGAACGAGAGAGAACGAGAGAGAACGAGAGAGAACGAGAGAGAACGAGAGAGAACGAGAGAGAACGAGAGAGACAGAGACAGAGACAGGGACAGAGACAGAGACAGAGAGAATCATTTTGTTTATAGACTCCAAATCCCAGTCTTAATTCATGCGGCAGCTTTGCGCGTTTTTCGTTTTGTGTGTTTTCGTTTTTTCGTGTTTGTGCGTTTGTATGTTTGCGGTTTTCGTGTTTGAGAATTTTTGTGTTTACGATTTTTCGTGTTTGCGTTTTTTCGTACTCTGCGTTTGTGTGTTTGTTATTTTCGTGTTTGCGAATTTTCGTTTTCGTTTTTGTGTTTGTGTGTTTACGAATTTTCGTGTTTGCGAATTTTCGTTTTCGTGTTTGCAATTTTCGTTTTGTGTGTTTGTATGTACCTGTGCTTGCGCTTGTGCTTGTACTTGTAATTGTTCCTGTGCTTGTGTTTGTGCATGTCCTGATTCTTGGGCTTGTAATTGTTCCTGTGATTGTGTTTATGTTTGTGCTCGTGCTCGTACTTGTGGTTTTCTGTTTTTGTAAAGCTAACTTTCACAGGAGACAATTTAGAATACAATCTCCGATACTGGACCAACCCCTAGTCTGACCCAGACCAAATCCGATCTCTCAAGGCTAAAATACGATCCTTACATGGACATTAAACTATGCGAAAATGGCATTATAAATCTTTGTTATACATTATTGATATTAAGTTTCTTGTTGTACATGAGATTAATTTGTAGTGCTACCTTGAGCGACAACTAATATTATGACCCATAATTAAAGCAAAAAGGATTGCGACATTGTGACTCATATTTAAAACCAAAATATATTGTATGTAATATCGTATTAAAAAGGTAAATAAATAAAAGCGACATTCCTTAATTTTCGATAATTACTATTGCTGTAAGCAGGTTAATCAATTAGTTAATTACACATTTTATTTTTAAATCAATTTCATTTTAAAATATATTCAAATGAATTTTCACCACAAGAGGACCACAATCTAGATATGGGATTAAAAGGAACCTAATAATGATTTTAATAATAACAATTATGCAATCTCATTTGATAAAATTCAATTCATATTAAATAGTCGTCTAAACCGTACATTCACATTGTAAAACAACAGGGTAATTAGCTGATTATGCAATGCCATTAACTGTTTTATCGTATAGAAGTAATAGTGTATTTTAAAATCAAACGTTACTTATCTTTACCTTGATTAGTTTTTTAATACTAAAAATATCCTACCGTTTATTAACCCTTAAAATAGGTAAAAACGATCCTACGTGCGCATGCATTTGCCTATCCTTTAGGGCTCCCGCCAAAAGGGCTCTTAAATACAAACAAAAGGTTGAAAATACTGTCAGGTTGAAATGTACGTCCTCGCAGGTCTGTGAGTCAAAACAAAGTCAAGTAGGGAACAAATTTAACGGAAAGTTATAAAAAAAGGATGAAACAGTCTATACAAGAGAAAAAATAAAGGAAAAAAGAAAGGTTAAAAAACGGTCCCAAAACACGGGATTAAAAAATTAGGGAAAAACGAAGAGGGTAAAAAAATAAAGGGAGAAAACGGATGAAAATACGGCTCAAACGCGAGGGAAAAAGGGAGAAAAGGCACAGAGGAAAAAAAAGGGGAAAACGGAACGGGAGGCAAAAAAAGGGGAAAAAAGCAACAGAAGGGAAAAAATAAGGGTGGAAAACTTTCGGGACGGGGCATAAAAAAGTGAAAGGTTACTATTAGAAAAGTTAAGGTGCCTATACTTTAATAATACGATTCAATTACTAGGATTTTTTCAAAATTTAAAAAATCGAAATATCTCAAAAATACTTCATTTTTGGTATAGGACACTGTGCACAAATTTTATCTAGAATTTCATGTAGAATTCGAAAATAAAATAACAAATATTAGTTCCATTTAAAATAATAAAGTTGACGACTTCGTATAACCGGAAGTGCCATTCAGACAATATTATATTTGAACTCAGCGTCATCCAAAACCTACAGCCTTGTAATTTCAGATTTTTAAACTGTATCCGCCATTACTTTAATCAAAACTCTTCGCGCCACACTGTATTGGTATTTAATTAACTAGAGAGGAAGAGAGAAATGAGAGAAATGAGAGAGAAGAGAGAAAGAGAGAGAAAGGAGAGAGAGAAAAGAGAAAGAGAGAAGAGAGAGAAGAGAGAGAAATGAGAGAAAGAAGAAGAGAGAGAGAGAGAACGAGAGAGAATGAGAGAGAAAGAGAGAGAACGAGAGAGAAGAGAGAAGAGAGAAAGAGAAGAGAGAGAAAAGGAGAGAGAAAGAAGGAGAAGAGAGAGAAGAGAGAGAAGAGAGAAGAGAGAAGAGAGAGAACGAGAGAAAGAGAGAGAAGAGAGAGAAGAGAGAAACGAGAGAGAAGAGAAAAGGAGAGAGACAGAGAGAAGAGAGAAACAGAGAGAAGAGAGAGAAGAGAGAGAATGAGAGAGAACGAGAGAGAAGAGAGAGAAGAGAGAAAGGGAGAGAGAACGAGAGAGAAGAGAGAGAAGAGAGAAGAGAGAGAAAGAGAGAACGAGAGAGAAGAACAGAACAGGGAAGAGACAGAGACAGAGAGAATCATTTTGTTTATAGACTCCAAATCCCAGTCTTAATTCATGCGGCAGCTTTGCGCGTTTTTCGTTTTGTGTGTTTTCGTTTTTCGTGTTTGTGCATTTGTATGTTTGCGGTTTTCGTGTTTGAGAATTTTTGTGTTTACGATTTTTCGTGTTTGGTTTTTCGTACTCTGCGTTTGTGTGTTTGTTATTTTCGTGTTTGGAATTTTCGTTTTCGTTTTTGTGTTTGTGTGTTTACGAATTTTCGTGTTTGGAATTTTCGTTTTCGTGTTTGCAATTTTTCGTTTTGTGTGTTTGTATGTACCTGTGCTTGCGCTTGTGCTTGTACTTGTAATTGTTCCTGTGCTTGTGTTTGTGCATGTCCTGATTCTTGGGCTTGTAATTGTTCCTGTGATTGTGTTTATGTTTGTGCTCGTGCTCGTACTTGTGGTTGTGTCGTGTTTTTGTAAAGCTAACTTTCACAGGAGACAATTTAGAATACAATCTCCGATACTGGACCAACCCCTAGTCTGACCCAGACCAAATCCGATCTCCAAGGCTAAAATAATCCTTACATGGACATTAAACTATGCGAAAAATGGCATTATAAAAATACTTTGTTATACATTATTGATATTAAGTTTCTTGTTGTACATGAGATTAATTTGGTAGTGACTACCTTGAGCGACAACTAGATTTAATTATGACCCATAATTAAAGCAAAAAGGATTACACATTGTGACTCATATTTAAAACCAAAATATATTGTATGTAAATAATACGTATTAAAAAGGTAAATAAATAAAAGCGACATTCCTTAATTTTCGATAATTACTATTGCTGTAAGCAGGTTAATCAATTAGTTAATTACACATTTTATTTTTAAATCAATTTCATTTTAAAATATATTCAAATGAATTTTCACCACAAGAGGACCACAATCTAGATATGGGATTAAAAGGAACCTAATAATGATTTTAATAATACAACAATTATGCAATCTCATTTGATAAAATTCAATTCATATTAAATAGTCGCTAAACCGTACATTCACATTGTATGACAACAACAGGGTAATTAGCTGATTATGCAATGCCATTAACTGTTTATTATCGTTATAGAATGTAATAGTGTATTTTAAAATCAAACGTATACGTTATCTTTACCTTGATTAGTTTCTTTTAATACTAAAAATATCCTACCGTTTATTAACCCTTAAAAATAGGTAAAAAACGATCCTACGTGCGCATGCATTTGCCTATCCTTTAGGGGCTCCCGCCAAAAGGGCTCTTAAATACAAACAAAAGGTTGAAAATACTGTCAGGGTTGAAATGTACGTCCTCGCAGGCGGTCTTGTGACGTCAAATAAAAGCAGTGTTACCATATGTTTAGGTGACAATTTTAACCGGCGTCATAAGTTTATTAAAAATAAGGGATGAAAATACACGTCCTATACGTAAGCGAGTAAAAAATAATTAGGTATAAAAAGAAAGGTTGAAAATACGGTCCCACACGTGGGTGTATGTAAAATAATTAGGGTTGAAAATACGGTCTCACACGAGGGTATATAAAAATAATTAGGGATGAAAACGGATGAAAATACGGTCTCACACGCGAGTGTGTAAAATAGGGATGAAAAATCCGGTCTCACACGAGGTATATAAAAATAGGTGAAAATGCGGTCTCACACGTGGATGTGCAAAAATAAGGGTGAAAAAACACGTCCTACACGTAAGCGTGTAAAAATAAGGGTGGAAAATCCGGTCCCCCACGTGGGCATATAAAAAAGTGAAAGGTGCTACTGTAGTAGAGTAAATGTGGTTAAGGTGTCCCGGTACTACTTTCGTTATTAATGGAGATATCGTTATTCAATGTGGACTAGGATTTTTTCAAAATTTAAAAAAAAATCGAAATATCTCAAAAATACTTCATTTTTGGTATAGGACACTGTGCACAAATTTTATCTAGAATTTCATGTAGAATTCGAAAATAAAATAACAAATATTAGGTTCCATTTAAAATAATAAAGTTGACGCCTACTTCCCGTATAACCGGAAGTGCCACATTCAGGACAATATTATATTTGAACTCAGCGTCATCCAAAACCTACAGCCTTGTAATTTCAGATTTTTAACAACTGTATCCGCCATTACTTTTAATCAAAACTCTTCGCGCCACACCCTGTATTGGTATTTAATTAACTGAACATTGGTTTTTAAGACTTGCTTATTAAATTAGTTTAAAGTAATTGACACTGGTACGTCGGCGAACTTTTAACATGGATGTACCATCAGACCAATTTTTAATAGAATCTTCTTGTTCTTTGCATACTGCTAAACGTTTGAAGTTATCACAGGAAAATACATTTTTAGCAGCAAAATTTGTATATGGCGACGATATAAAAACATCTCGAAGTAAAATTGTAACAGTGATTCGACGAAATTCCAATGATATAATTTCGAGATACACTAAATTCGTGAACTTTAAAGAAATCGCTCATAATTTCAGTTTTTACTTTAATAATAGTATAGAAATAGTAAAATAACACCGAATTTGCAAAATTGTGTAGCGGAAAAGAATAGTTTAAGTAATGTAAATAGTGAAGTTAACACAAATATTTTGTAAATATACCTAGTTATAGTGACGTGTACGTCGATTCGGTAAGTTAAAATCAAGAGTCGTTTAGTAATTTAAAAAACTGTCGAGATATAGATAATGTTAATGTTAATCATGTAAATTTAGATGAGTATAATCTTACCATTGATAACACTTTAGACGTAACTTGTGGTATGGACAAAATGAATGAATCCTCAAATTGAAGTTTTATACAATCATAGAAATGATACAAACATTACGTTTAGTGTATCTTTTAACGTATTCCCTACAAACTTACGCTCTAAATTTTCATATATTTTTGAGGAAGGTTCAATGGTACTGAATTTAGATACAGTATATATTCGAAGTATAGTGACAGTAACGTAGATAATAAGTACACGAAAGCGTATAATCGTGGATTTGTGTTCAGAGAAAAATTAAGGGAAATTAACAATAGCTTATTTTGTACATTAAGCGTTTAAATTCTTTGAAGTCAAGTACGCGGTGTTGAATGATGCCTTTTAGGCAAGAAATTACAGAATTCCACAGCGTTGAAAGTTCGAGGAGAAAAAAATATACAAAAATCAGTAAAAGACTTAATAAAACACGTTCAATTTAGATAGAATCAAATCGGATTGTGTATATAAAAGAGTAAAACCTGAAACACTGTCAAAATTTGACAGAGCAAAGGACATTTTAATTGATTTAATTTTATTTCAACGGTGTAATAGTTATTATATACAAAAAGTTATGCAGTCATTAGCTGTACATGTATGTAGTAAAGAACAAGTACAAATAGTAAAACATTACTGTAAAAAAGATAGTTTGCTACAATTTATTTGGATGCTACAGGAGTTATTAAAAGACCGCAAACTCGAACATTGAAAGGATACTGTATTAGGCTGGTGTAGTACAAACATTCAATAAAAGGGTAGTTCCAGTGGCAGAACTAGTTTCAAGCGACCATGACGTATATAATTTAACATTATGGTTGAAATATATTAAACATTATTTTAAGAAGGAATACAAATGGCGCTTTCAAGGGTGGTTACCGATTTAGTTATCATTGCCATTTCCAAAAGTTAAGAAAATTTCGATTTTAGAATAGGGATAATAGTATATTACATACCGAGGCGGAAAGTGTTCCATTCCTGTCGAGAAAAGTATAGTTCTCGAGACAGGGGAATGGTACTTTTACCGAGGTTTGTATACGATTTTATTTACAATTAAAGAACAAGCAACATTATACAGTTCAAATCAAAAAATTTTTGAACACATCCATCACGGCTTCTCGTTTAATATTGAAGGTCGTGATAATGCGACTTTTAATTTTTACTTAAATGATAAGCCATACATGTTATGATTACTATTTTTCTATTGATTTTGTCGTTACTTATTATCAATAATTCACTTATTAAATATGCTTATTAAAGAAAACATGTAGTTTGTTTCCACCTATTGATTGCGTTCACTCACCATCTACGCACGTGAGAAAAAGTGATTGCATACCCGTGACCCTTTATTAAAATTGGCAAGTTGTTAATTTGACATTAATAGTTTAAATCGATAGTAGATCCCTCACAGGTAGGAAAGTGGTCCATTACTGACCGCTTCATCTCATTACTGTCTCCTTTTTTTGTTAATACTGACCGATTAAAGTAAACCCGTAGAATCATTCGCTTTTCAAAATTTAACGGGTTAGAAAAGCGGTATGTTACAAACTAATTGTGAATAAAATAGTTTTAAAACTTTGTTGTGCACATCTAATGAAGCTAATGACATGGGACACATCAACAATTACTTTAAAAATAACTCGATAAAAAAAAATTAAGAGAAATTGTGGCTTCTTTCTATAATATCCAAGAATTTTTCCACCTTTGTGCAGCATTTAAAGAAGTTTGAACCTTACTTTTAAATAAACTTGAAACTAAATCCTGTCAAAGGTTATCTAATACAAATTCTCTTCAATTCGAAATACGTGATTCGGAAGTTATTGTAAACTATACTAATTTAAGTGATTCTGTGTTTTATAAAAATAATAAGTTTTATTCACATTTTAAAAAAACAAATGGCCACAATAATAAGGACAATCATCATTACAATGTGGAATTTGCAGAATATTTCTTAAAACACTACATTCCCTACTTACCAATGTGGAGCGGTATGGTTGCAGATAGAAAAAGTAATCCGGTTGTAGAAACGTGGTTTAATATCCTAAAAAACAAGATTTTGAGAGGAAAACTGCACGATAAATGTTCAACATTTCTGAGAAGTGACAGAGAATACGTTCTTCAACAGCATAGAGAATTAAAGTACAATAAAAAACGAACCAAATGTGCAACCAAAAAAAGTGCAAATGTATCGGGTCCGGAAGAAAGTTAGAATAAACGTAAAAAACAAACATATACTTATTTTAGCAAAAACACAACAAACAAATATTTTCAAGAAAGAACTAGTTTCGCGTATAACAATAACCCAGTGAATATTTCTAAACTGCAAAAAGATTATGTTGTGGCAATGTACAAGGAAAAATTACGGTACACTAGTTTTGACACTTTAAACACACACATTAATAAGACAGGTATGTCGTTGGATAACTTCATATTGTAGCTAAATATGGAATTAAAAGTAACAGCCTACTTAAAATCTAAGTTTAATACAAATTGAGGAAAAAGTGGTTACGGAGTTGTTTCACCCTATGTAATTTAAATGAAAATTTTGAATGGCCAATACCGTGTCGCTTCTTCATGGGCGTTAATAACTGCTCTATACCTTGCAGGCATACTTAGAATGCAGTTGTCTATATGTTCTTGTGGTATTTCCTACCAGATAACAGGTAATACGTCTCTTAGCTCTTCGTTTTGAAAAGCGTTCAAAACAACTTAAGCACGGTGGGGTCTCGCATTCGCGTCTAAAACAATAAGATTTTCTCTGTCTTATGTTATGTCTTCAACATAACGCTGATCTGTCAAAGCACCATTAAATATATGGAGTTCGGTACGCCATCCCAAAGATATTCCGGGCCATACCATTAAACCACCTCCACCAGGTAATACGTCTCTTAGCTCTTCGTTTTGAAAAGCGTTCAAAACAACTTAAGCACGGTGGAGTCTCGCATTCGCGTCTAGAACAATAAGATTTTCTCTGTCTTATGTTATGTCTTCAACATAACGCTGATCTGTCAAAGCACCATTAAATATATGGAGTTCGGTACGCCATCCCAAAGATATTCCGGGCCATACCATTAAACCACCTCCACCATACGCGACAACCGGTTGGATATATTGGGGCAAGGTACGCTCTCCAGCACTTCGATAAACTCTTTGACGTCTACTATCGTTATGGAGATAAAATCGAGACTCTTGCGAAAACAATATGTCCTCCCATGGTGTCGCTTCTTGAAGTCTCCTTCTTGACCATTCTACACGAAGCCTTCTTTGTGCATTAGTTCTAGCGGGACGTATCAGAGGACGGTAGGAAGTAAATCCTACTTCGAACAATCGATTTCTTATCATTTGAGTACATAATCGGAGTCCTGTTGCATTTTGAAGGACTTGTTGCAGGTGTCGAGCCGTAGAGAAAGGGCACATGCTTGCATTTATTCTTACAAGTCGATCTTGTCGAGGTGTTGTGATTCGACGAGCCCCACTTCCAGGCCTAGTAGTCGTACTTGTCTCACGAAAACATGATATGGTACGAGAAATCACTCTGCGACGTTCCTAGCAATTCTGCGATATCTACCTGTAGATGCCCGCTATGATGCATTTGTATCACCAAATTTGCCCTTTCCACCGTTAAATGATTTCTCTGCATTGCTTTTGTAATTAATTAAACAAATATTCTCTCTAACTTAAATAATAAACCACTACGATTATCAAAATTTCAGAAAAACTAGATTTTCAATAAACACAGTGTGTTAGTTGACAGGAAAACAATTAACAACTGTGCCAGTATTAGATGTTTTTTGTTTATAAGTGTAAATCACCGACTCCTTGATCTATTTGTTGATAAAGCATTGTTTGTTAATGCAAAGTATTAATAAATCATCAGTAAATACAATATCCTTATTCATTTTTGCGTAGTTTATTTATGACATACAAAGTTCATAATATAATTCAATGAAGACAGGAGAATAAATAATATAACGAATCTAATTTTATATTTCCAATAATCGACGACATCAGTAAACATTAGCTGTGTATTTGCAAGACTACTGATACTAAAACAGTCTATGTATTAGATCCAAGTAGAAGAGGAGCGAAGGGTAAACATTTTTTATACCAAATATTACCCATACTCCAATATAATGGTATACCAATGCCAGATAACACCACCCATATGACAGAATTTGCTTATCCGAAGCAAATTGATGGTTGGAATTTATGTCCTGCACTATTGCCAAACAATAATACAAAACCTCAAATTGATGGGGGTGGTAGATGTAGATGCCTACCGGGCAACCATAAAAAATATAATAATAAATAAATCAATAGATCTGGCGAAACTACGCTTATATTGTGCAGAACCAAACATTGACGTTAAATGTACAAAGTGTTGCAGACATTCATGTTACATATGCATGCATGCAACATCAAAAACAAATATATGCGAGATGTGTCTATTAATGAACTAAACAATCTCAAGTGCTTGCTGTAATAATCAATTAGTGCTAGTTATAACTGAGCAAGTAAGCAAAAGTCTAAATATGTGTGTAACCTAATAGTTTTTTGAATGACATCCCTTCTAATATGAACAGTAGAAGTTTTATTTATATAATTCCTAATACCACCTGAACAATTTAAAATGCGAAATAACGATAGTAATAGTAAACATGATCATGAGAATATAGTGCTAATTAATAACTTTTTTTTATTGTGGAATTTATTATCGTTAGCCTTCGACTTTTAGAGTGTGTACTGAGAAGTCGTTTTCAAAACTGTTTAATAATATTTACTTAATTTAATAAAGATCTAGTTATTACTTTTTAGTAAATATAACCTTTTAAAAGTTTTTGAGGACGACAAAATGTAATATTGTAGCCCGTTGATACTAATACATTGTTAATAATAATAATTAAGATTATTATTTATCAATCGATTACATATGTTAAAGCTTAACCTTACGCAACAAAAAATTAGTAAAGGTTGAATGTGTTTAAAAGTTGATAACATTTTTTACATAAATTTTAAATATGTAACCCATTTTTAAATAAATCGTTTTTTTTTTTAAATAAACATGAAGGGTAATGTTTGAATAATTATTAGAAATTGATTACGTTTGAAAAATTATTTTATAGTAACATTCTTTTATGTAAGTTTCAATTTATTTTTAAATAAATGATCATTTGTAAAATAATTGGCCCACTAAAGCTAAATTTTGAATTTATGGAGCAGCATAAATTATTTTTTAAAATAATTAGTCCAATAAAGTTAAAAATTAAAAATTATTCAATGGTGGCGTGCGAGGATCACCTTAATTAATCTGGCATTTTTTATTTTTTTTTTTAAATCCAAACCAAACGCACATTTAGTGAACAAAATAGTGATTTTGTATATTGTAAAACATTTTGTCTAATAAAGTTAAAATCTGAAACTTATTGAATACCTTAATTAAACTCCCAACCTTTATAATAAATAGAAGGGGTTGATTAAGTTTTAAAATCTAAATCAGTGGCATATTTAGTGAGTAAACTAATAATATAAACTGTTTTATAAAATAATTTGTCCATTAGATTAAATTTTGATATCTATTGAAGAGCGACTTGTGCGGATTACCTTAATTAAACCCGGATTTTCTACAATAAAAAGAAGAGGTTGATTATGTTTTAAAATCTAAATCTGTGAAGAAATAGTGATATAAATTGTTTTGTAAAATAATGTCTCCAATAAAGTGAATTTTTTTGTGATTTTCAAGTGCACGCACAGGCCATGATTTATTCTAATTGTATTTTAAAATTTACTTTAACTGTATTTTTCATGTAGATTCGAAATATGTAAACCGCTTTAAAATCTATTTTCTTCATTAAGTTGATATTGAGCAATAAACAAGCGCACATATAAACACATACGTTAAACTTTAACCTTCATTAATAAATTAATTAGTTGAGGTTGATCGTATTTCAAATTTGATTTTGGTAGAATTTTACATGTAAACTTCAAAGGTCTAAACTATTTTTAAGTAAATTTTGTCCATTAACATTGAATATTATCATTTGTTCCCATATATGTGCCGGCTGCGATAAACGTAACTGAAATTATAACTTTAATGTCGATAATATTTTTTTTGTAAATAATGTTTAAACAAGGTGTATTAGATATTACTTAGTATTTTTTATTGCTTTGCGGCGTTTGAAACTAGATTTACTCGAAATGAAAATCCGTGGATAAGTTCACGTTAGTTCTTAACCCTCATCCTGTGTCGTTTTCTAACTCGACTTCAGCAAACCCACTGTATGCAGCAATTTCTTCGATAGTATTAATCCTTTTATTATAATTTTGAACAGAAAGGGAAAGTTTATCAAGCGTATATAATGTACGTATGTATAATAATATAACTACATTAAGTAGCGCTAGAGAGCAAATATAAACAAAGCATGTAAAATGACCAAACATGCAACGAAGCGTAATATTCAAATTTTCTCTTTAGTTCGCCCTCGCCGACTGCTTATGATGATAGCTTAGCGATTGAAAAACGATAAGTGTTATTAATCTTAATTGTGTGGTACGTAGGTCTATTTTTTAGCTAGTTTCTGAAATAGAAACGTCTAGTTATAAGTGTTATCTTTTGTGAATTTTAAATTAAAATTAATAATTATGTACGCAACTATTTATAGATTAAATATGAAGTTGCATTAAAGAAACTATTGAGAAGTTATATCTCTGGAGAAAGTAGGACCACGTTTAAGAAAATATATGTATTTAGATTTTCGTTTTTACACGTTTGAATTTATGTCTGTGACCTTTTACTGCAATTGCAGCTTAAATATTAATGCAATTGATAGTATAGTTTACAACTTTTGTAGTTTTTGGATAGATTATAGTATTTTTATTACGCCTATACAGGTTGCTTCAACATTATTATGCTTAGAAGGTTTATAGCGTTTACAATCATGCAAATACCTCGTAACCTCATACTATTACATTACCCTTACTTATGTTGCTTATGCTGGTAAAATTCAAATTAATATGAACAATCCAATATCTTAGTACTGATTAATCTAAATTTATTGAACTAATCTAAAATTATTGAATAAGTTCAGACTTTCAATAACCAGATTAAAGCTCATTTCAGATAAATTGACGAACTGCAAATACTATTTTGACGATTATTTGAAGACAAAGCGGATAAGTCTTTTGTAACATTTATCTAAATTTACGTCCTCGTGTAGTTTAAATAACAACACTATGTAGAAGGTTGCTCGTTATCTCAGCATATTGGACTCATTTTTCAAACACTTGACCAGATATTGACAGTATCTAGGTATTAGTAATAATTATATCTGTCCAGCGTCATGCAATTTGTGATCATATCACCAAAGCTAGTTGGAAACCTTTGAACACATAATTATTTATATAAAATTAGACAAATTTACAGTTTAATCAAAATATATTTACTAATGTACCGTAATATCTCTGATTGTGATGACTTAATTATATTTTTATTCTAACTCTTAAACCAAACGGTTACTCTTTACTCCTATGTTTCTCAATTTTTTGACCATCCTATGTTATAATCAACATTTTCTTTAATTTATAGTATTCCCGGATAGGCTAAGATTTCCCTAACGAGCTAAGGCACTCAGGAACACTGGGAGAGTTTAGGGATATTGTTTGGCTGCCGAGAAATGTTTATGAATGGCTAGCTTAATTTGACTTAAGTCAAAGTTTGGAGGAAAAGAGGACCTGGGTAGTGCATTCCACAATTTGGTCGCCGTGTGGAAAAATGTAGATTGAGCCCGTTTAGTGTCACACGATGGAATTTTGAGTGCGTAATTATGGTGTGAATGGGCAAACCGAGTGTTCCTAGGAGGCACACTTGCCATGGTAATAGCGATAGTACAAGGAAAGAACCGAAACTATTCTTCTATGCTCAAGAGGCTGTAGGTCAGAAGTCAGGGGCGGGTCATTTATAAGCCTGATAGCTCTTTTTTGGATGCGGTTTACCATATAAAAGGACGTAATGGGGAGCACTGGCTCAGAGGTGGAAATTGTATTCCAGATGAGGTCGAATTTGAGCCTTATACAGTAAAAGGAGTTGTCGCGATGTGAAGTACTGTTTAGATCTGAAAGCCCAGTTTACAGGCAGCTGTTTTGCTGGCTGACAGAATGTGGTCAACCCATGAAAGGTTCGATGATACGGACATCCCTAACATAGAAATAGTTGTGAAAACTTGGGTTCTAAGCCATTAATATTTACAGCAGGAAATGATCGATCTTTCTTGGCGGACAGAAGGCATCACTGCGTTTTGTCGGCGTTGAACGTGAGTAGATTACTCCTCCATTCAAGGACACGTTCTAAGTCAATGTTGATTGAGGCTGCAATTTTCACCTTAATGTCCTGTCTAGACTTATAGCTGTGGTAAAACTGAGAAGAACTACACTGTAGAGTGCTGTCATCCGCAAAGCAATGGATCGGGTTAATTGTTGAGGAAATGAGGTCATTTATGTACAGCAGGAAAAGTGTGGGAGCTATCACTGATCCTTGGTGTACTTCCGCGTTAATGATAATTTCTTATGAAAATAAGCCATCATCGACGACAACGCGTATACGTCTTTTGTCAAGAAAGTTGGATATCCAATTGATGAGCGAATCGGATAAGCCGAACGAAGTGAGCTTGGCAAGTAGGCACTTGTGCCAAACCTGGTGAAAAGCTTTTGAAATATCTAAAGCTACTAAGACTGTTTCACCGGACCTCTCTAATGTGTTATTCCAAAGTTGGGTGACATGAAAGAAGACCACCCGTTGAACGACTCTGTCTGAACCCATACTGGTGGTCGTTTAAGAATTTATTGCACTCGATGAACGAAAGTAATTGGTGGTTGATGGCTTTCTCCAGGATTTTCGACAGAATGTAAGTGATAACTATTGGTCGATAGTTTGAGGGATCGGTTTTGTCGCCCTTTTTCGGAATAGGCTGGATAGTTGTCAACTTCCACGATGAGGGAAACTCTCCAGATGTTTGGACAATACAGGTACTAGCTCGGGGTAGCATTTTTTAAGGACGGTAGCTGGAATACCGTCAGGGCCAGTCGCCTTGTTTGGGTCAAGTTTATTGATAATTGATTCCAGGAGCTTGTAACGAAAGTGGATTGGTTTAATAGCGTATGGGGTAGATTTGGGCGACGTCACAGTTTTACCAGAATTATTGAGACGTGAATTTGATGCAAAGTAACCGACAAAAAAGTTGGATTTTTCAGCAGGAACAGCTCCGTCGCGAGACGTCATGGGAGGAAAGGAAGATGTACTAAAGTTTTTACTGATGGCTTTAGCTAATGACCAAAATTTACGACCACCCAAAGCACATGAGACTAATTCTTTGCATTTACGTTCTTCAAACAGCTTTTTGGCGTTGGTGATGATACTTTTGCAACTATTCCTTGCGGCAATATAGTTGGCGTGATTTTCTATAGATTTATTTGATTTCCATTTGATATATAGTTTTTGCTTTTGCGATAATGCATCAGTGCAAGTCCTATTAAACCAGGGTTGGGAACAGGCATGACCTACACGATTATGTTTTTTGGGAATGTATAACTCCATACCCATCAGGATAACTTCAGTTATTGAAAGAGCAATTTTTGAAGAGGAGGATCATTTAAAGCAATACCCACGTCAGGGGAAGGTTGTAAAAAAATCTCGTAGTTCGCTCCAGTTAGCTGATTTAAAACACCACATAGTTCTATCTGTTTTTCGAGTAACAGTGGGATTGGATACAGAGGAAGTTATTTCGATTAGGCAGTGGTCTGATTGACTAAGTGGTGAAAGGACTCTTGTTTTATAGACAAGTTGTAAGAAATAGGTCCAGGAGATGTGGAGTATGGTTAGGGTTGTCAGGGATTCAGGTTCGAAAATGATTTGTGTGAGATCACAGGATACAGCAAACAATTCTGCACACTACGACCTGCGGGATTAGTAGTAGATGAAAAATCAAGCCAATTGGAATTGTGGGCAATAAAATCTCCCAAAATTTTGTCATAACTAAGCGCGTTTCAATACAAGTCAATAAAAATGAACGTGGATACGCATAGTAGAGTTTACTATAACTCCCGCAGTGGCACGTAGAAACAAAAGTAAACAAAGGTATAGGACGAAGATGTACTAATTAGACAATTAGCTGTCAAACTTTCTTTAAATCAAACACCGCATGAGATTTGAGGGTAGTGAAACGTAGAAGGGTGCATACATGTACGCACTTATATGGGCTAAATCAGACGATAAGCGAAAAAAAATTATTGGATACGCCGAAAAGATACACGATTCGGTCTTTTTTGGTTTCCTGATTTATACCAAATGAAATGGTCTAATCGTTAAAAATCACATTATCGCATGGTGTAAAGGCCGGTGTTAAGTTAGTAGCCAACTTTCATTCCAGCAGCTAAAACGCCAGTGGCGTCGGTAAAACTTATAAGTCTTATAGAACAATATTACAATCCATGCAACAATCGTCCTGAATTTATCCCATTAAGTTGCCAAAGGGATCAAACGTAAACACTCATCCCTAAATACAAAAAAGTCCCATCAGAAAAATCCTGCCAACTTTAAACTTATAATAGATATTTATGTATTAAGGGCATAATTAAAAGATTATGGCTCGAGGGAATGTTAAAAGCCCTTCGGTTCGCGTCGGGATTTTATATTCCTGAGAGCCATAATCTACAATTATGCCTGTGTGAAATAAAGTCGACAGTAGGCTACTTTGTTGTTACTAAGATGACATCTGGAGTTACAATTTCAAATCCATCCAACTGTATTTTCAATTTTTATAAAGAATAAGTTTCATTACTATTATTTTTATTAATAAAGGTTGTATAGTAAGGTTGTTGTTTCAATAATTCTTTCAACTTACGTGACATATAATGTCATGTGTTTGCTGGCAATCATGCTGCTTAGCAACAATGACATTTCCGTGCTATAAAGACCACATTACGCCCGCATTTGGGGGCGTATAAAGAACATTATGGTGGCAAAATAAAATAAAGTATATTATAAACCACGCAACAATCGTCTGAATTTATCCCATTAATTTGCAAAGGAGACAAAAGGTAAAACTCTTCCACAACATAAAAAATTCATAGTCAGAAAAATCCTGCCAACTTGAAACTTGTGAAATAAACTCGCTCCCAAATATAAAATTTCACCCACCTTCAAAATATTGAAAAAAAAAACGTATAAACAAAACTAGAAACTAAAACTTTAAGTTTTTAATCAAGGGTTACTTTTTTTCGAGTACTTGAATTTCACTGAATGAAGTGTAGGTATAATAGACTTATTATATGTATTTGTATAAGTTTTATTTAATATTATGTATTATTTTGATTTAAATCACCTCCCATTCGCAATAAAATTGATATATATATATATATATATATATATCAATACAGTGCTAGTCAAAAGTCCCTCCCCTTGTATCTTTTGAACGGTTTTACTTATACTAATGAAATTTGGAGGGTGAATATAAACGGATATAAGCTTCTCAACCAGTCATGGCAAGTGACGTAATAGTCATATATGGCGTCACAGGGCCACAGTGACCAATAATTTTAAATATGGCAAGTGACATCTCGTTTGAAAGGTATTAAAATTACCTATTCAGTAATACTAATTTTGTTAGGGTTTAGGTTGATTTTGATAGAAAAATTAAATAAATACTAAAATTATAGTTTGGCATTTAATTAATCAAGATTCAAGGACCAATTCTTATAGTAAATGTTGGAAATGTGCTCCACTTAATTCCTGACAGTAATGCGTCCTATTGCTAAACTCCTGTCGTACTAGTTCAAATGTGTCTGCGGAAATTGCTCTACATTCTTCAACAATTCTTTGTTTCAAAATGTGCATACTGCAAGGTGCTGTAGCGTAAACCTTAGATTTTAAGTACCACCACAGAAAAAAATCTAATGGTGTCAGGTTTGGTGACCGAGCTGGCCATTCTATCGGACCTCGTCGTCCAATCCATCTGCCACGATATTCTTCATCCAAGTAACGTCTTATTGCACCATAATAGTGTGCAGGAGCACCATCTTGTTGGAACGTTATTTCCAAGTTGCCGAATTCATCTAGATTATCTTCCAAAATTTCAAGAATTAACGGTTCAATTGCGTTTTGTAACATCTCCAGATACACTTCACCGGTTAACTTATCATTGAGAAAAACAGCTCCAACTATGTGGTTTCCCAAAATGCCTGCCCAAACATTTACTTTTTCTGGAAATTGAGTATGTTTTTCACTAAAGATTTGAGGATTTGTGTCACTCCAATATCTCACATTTTATGTGTTAACGTTTCCATTGAGGAAGAAAGTACTTTCGTCACTAAAACAAATTGATTTTATGTAGTCTGGGTGTTGGATAATTTGATTGGACATATTATCACAGAATTCTAATCTTTGGTCGGGGTCATCATCTGAAAGTTGGTGCACCATTTTTAATTTGTATAGATGAAATTTGCTTTTAGCCAACACCCTATGTACTGTCCTTTGACTGACTTCACAGATAGACGCAACTTGGGCTGTAGAAGAAGTAGGATGTACTACCGTTTCTGCATTTATGTCGATTTTTTGTCGTCACTAATTGTTGGTCGACCAGACCGTTTGACATCTTGAACACTACCGGTTGCTTCAAACTTCTGAAGAAGTTCCCTCAAATAAGTCCTCGATATAGGGCGATCGTACTCTCATTAAAAAGACGTTCCGCTGCATGGAAATTGTTTCTACATTCACCAATTATTAAGATAGCTGTTACTTTGTCGGCTACCGTACGTACCATTTTATCTATGTAGATACTTAAACGTCGCGTTAAAGAATAATTAAACTGAATAGTCAAGGTATAAAAACTTATCAAAGTAAAAACAACGAGAGAATTAAAAAACGTCAACTTTTTTGACAATTAACCAGAGGCAGACTTTACAATCTTGATTAATTAAATGCCAAACTATAATTTTAGTATTTATTTAATTTTTCTATCAAAATCAACCTAAACCCTAGCAAAATTAGTATGACTGAATAGGTAATTTTAATACCTTTCAAACGAGATGTCACTTGCTAAACTATTTAAAACGATTGGTTATTGTGACCCTGTGACGTCATATATGACTATTACGTCATTTGTGATGACTAGTTGAGAAGATTATATCCGTTTATATTCACCCTCCAAATTTCATTAGTATAAGTAAAACCGTTCAAAAGATACAAGGGGAGAGGGGACTTTTGACTAGCACTGTATATATATATATATATATATATATATATATATATATATATACACTGTGTCTCTTGAATTTCTGACACAGGAATTCATGTTAAAATAAACTATTGTAAATATTGGCTCTAATTATTTTACAGTAAAATGTCAAATGTAAAACTTCTAAGGAAAAAAGGCTGCTTCTTATGTCACAATTGCATTTACATTTGCTTCATCCGTTTTCGAGAAATGTAGGAAAAACTTAAGGGCTTTTTCGTAACTGGTCAAGGTTGCTTTGCTTTAGACAGACAATGCTAACAATAATTAATAATTGTCATTGTAAATCATTCATTGTTCAAAAACAATTCATTCATCATTAAAACTTTATTTGGGACAGATTATTACTTTTTAAAGAAAAATTTGTTTATAAAAATGAATTATTACACCATTGAATAAAAAGTAAAATTTATTGAATGGCATTACTCTGGCAATTCACTTAGAAATATCAGAGATCAAATAGTAGAAATGATGATTTTTTGTTATTTATTTTCCAATTTTCATAATTAATTTGTTTATTTAGAATATCATCTTCTTGTTTATAACAAACTTATTTTATTTGTGCTCCTTATTGTATTTATCCTGACACTTACATGGCTTATTAACGTTACCGGTTACGAAAAAGCCGTTAAGTTTTTCCTAATTTTCTCGAAAACGGGCGAACCAAATGTAAATGCAATTGTAACATAAGAAGCAGCCTTTTTTCCTTAAGAAGTTTTACATTTGACATTTTACTGTAAAATAATTAGGGGAGCCAAAATTTACAATACTTTATTTTAACATGGGAATTCCCTAAGTCCAGAAATTCAAGAGACACAGTGTGTGTTGTATATATATATATATATATATATATATATATATATATATATATATATATATATATACAGTGTTCCAGTTTTTGTAGCAGGACTTTAATAGTCGATAGAGCTTTCAAAATTAAGACAAAAGTTCATATAAACATAGGTTGCCCAACGCTTAGTTTTGGAGATACAGGGTTTCAAAGTATTAATTTTTTTTCAGTTCTTTTAATTTATCTTCAAAACTAATTAAAATAATAAATCCAAATTTAGTACACATATTACACTTCTTAAACTCAATATTAAGAGTAGTTTAACGTTTATCAATATCTACAGGGTAGTACATTTTCTGGGATGGTACACCCTTTATCCCCCCCGAACTTTTTCATGCGACGCCTCTAACTCTTAAAAAAAAATTTAGATTGCTCATTTGATTTAGGAACTTTTTTGTCTTCTGCTTTTTTTTCGAAAAATGCATAGTTTTTGAGCTTCTTGAATCTTCCTATCGTTAGCCAGCATCCTTGTGTTTTCAAATTTTATATTGTGCATGTTGAGCAATTGTAGATTTAGTAGAATGAAGTAAACGTAAGTGGCTTTTGTGTTCTGTTAACCAGTTTCACCAATGTAGACTTCACCACAAGAGCATGGTACTTCGTAAACACCACATGTATGTAATGGTATTTGGTCTTTAGCAGAATTCAGAAGTTTTCGAATCTTAACACTACTTTTATATTATGCTTTTACCAATTTTGTTCGTTGTGTTTTCAAGGAAAGGTAAAATGGCAAACTTATGTGAAGTTGTAGATGTATCATCAGCAGGCTTGGTTTGTTTCGGTTGAATCGACATTTTAATTTGTTGTTTGTTGAAGCCATTATTTATGAAGGCATTTTCAAGATGGTTTAATTCATGTTGTAGTTTATCTGGATGACAAATCTTTGTGGCACGTTTGTACAAAGTTTGTATCGTTTTGTGCTCGATGGTGGTGGTAAGAAGCATTAATATAATGATCTGTATGGGTTGGCTTACGATATACGAAATGTGTTAAGCTTCCATCTCATTTTCTTCTCTCGTGAAGGAATAGACAACTATCTTTTCCTTTTTCTATTGTAAATTTAATTTTTGTAGGTTGATTGTTTAAATGGTTTGGGAACGCCATTAATTCTTCTTCCCCAGAGGGCCAGATAGCAAAAATATCATCAACATATCTGCGCCAAAGTTTTAGTTTCTTAGGTGCATTATTTAGAGCCTGTCCTTCGAAATGTCCCATAAAATAATTTGCAATCGATGGTGAAATTGGGAATCCCATAGTCACTCAATATAACTGTTGATAATACTCGCCATTAAATAAGTATGAAGTAGTTACACAATGTTTAAATAATTTGATCTCGTTGGGGTCGAAATGTCGTTCTCATAGCAAGATATTCATTGGTATTTTTGTGAACAAGGAATTCACGTCAAAACTAATTTACAAATCATCTGGGGTTAATGATAATTTGCCTATCAATTCAATAAAATGTATTTATAAAGGAATTGCTAGAAACAATGAAAGGTTGAGTATTTAGATAATGCGTAGGTTGTTGAATTTATGGAGCTTACAATTGGTCGAAGTGGAACACTTGGTTTGTGAATTTTTGGCAAATCCATAAAATCATAGTATTGTATTTTTCCCCCAATAAAGTGTTAACTATGTCAAATTGTAAAAGTTTTAATTCTTATATCAAACGCCTGTATGAAAAAAGTGAAAATGTTCGAGAAATTGAAAAGAAAGAAGATAAACCAACTTCGTCACCTAACTTTCTTAAAACGATGTAGGTCAAACAGCTTACTTCCCAATGTCATTAAAATCATACCATTATCATTACCAAACTACTGGAGCAATGATTTTTAGTAAAGCGAATCTATCTCTCTTCAGTTTGCCATTTTACCTTTCCTTGCAAACACAACCAATAAAAATTACCTAAGCATAATGTAAAAATAGGTTACAAAAGCAGTATTAAGATTCGATATTTTCTAAATTCTGCCGAAGACCAAATACCATTACATATGTGGTGTTTATGAAGTACCATCCTCTTGTGGTAAAGTCTACATTGGTGAAACTGGAAAAAGCAGTAACACAAGGTTAACAGAACACAAAAGACACTTACGTTTACTTTATTCTACTAAATCAACAATTGCTGAACATGCCTTAAACACTGCACAATACAAAATTTGAAAACATAAGAATTCTGGCTAACGATAGGAATTGGTATAGAAGGAACACTCGATAACCTATTGAAATTCTGAAACAGCCTAACAACTTGAACAGGCATAATGGATATGAACTGTCCGATATCTGAGTGCCTATTTTCAAGAACAGAAAGTTTTCCAGTCTACAACAGTGATTTAATTTTGCAGTTACCTTATTCATATTTTACTGGTCATTATTTGTCACTCATATTACGCCTGACGAAGGAGTAACTGTATGAAAGCTAATATATATATATATATATATATATATATATATATATATATTACCACCCTTATATATTTGGCGGTGAGAATTTGCCTTTTATCCTCTTTGGAAATTAATGGGACCAATTCAGGGTGAGTCTTTTTTTTATCCTCTTTGCAAATTAATGGCATACATTTAGGATGATTGTCGCGTGATTTACTATATATATATATATATATATATATATATATATATATATATATATATATATATATATATATATATATTGCGATAATATTCTGAATAATGAGATTAATCTAACAGGGGATGAAATCTCCTCGTTGTTGTTATTAAAAATGTAATTATTATAATAAAGATTAAAAAAAATAAAATAACAATAAAATTAAACTCCGGTAGAACAATGAGACTCATCTAACAGGGGATAGGGATCAACGAAAATTTAGAAGGAACTTGCATTTAATATTATAAAACAAACTATCATGAAATTGAAATAACTTATTGGTTTGACTACAATAACCATAGTTAATATGATCAAAATACATTAAGGTAATGTCCTATTTAATAAAAAAAATCTTAATTGATTAAATAAATCGGATTATAATCTTTACTTCGCATCAATATCTGCGTTATACCCTGTACATAACAACTACTTTTAAAATTATAATGAGCGTGCGCAATGAATCCGCAATCATATGACATATCATAAAGAAAGTGAAATTTGACAAACCCGTAAGTATAAAGATGTTTGATTAATAAAAACACAATTATCAAGAAAACATTTAAATTTCTAGAACAAATAATATTCCCTTCGAACCTGCATACTTGTTGTTGCACATCATTGTTATTACAAAGGATATAATTTGCGAACATAATATAGTATCAATGTCAACAAAATACTCACATTTAGGTCCTTCTCTTCGTGGGTATCTGCTGCACAAGACGGTTGTAACCACCAGCTGCTGCAAACTGCTATTCTGCCACTCGAACATCCAAAGTTTTCTTTACGATAATCAGCTTATTCACTTCGGTAAGTTTCACTATTAATATTATGTTGACGAATCTTTGTTTTAGGTTTATTGCTTCTTTGATAAATTGCATTCAAAAGTAAATTTTTGAATGAGCATGGAATATGGATGGTTGTCGTAAATTAAAACACTTTTTAATAAACAGGGTGTATAATGAAAATAACTTATGGACACCACAATTTAGTATGCACATCAACATACACGATTTATATTTAATTACACAAAATCGAAACGTCAGAAAATTTTTTATAACTAAACGAAACTTCCGAATTATGGTTCGAAAAGGTAAACTAACCTTATTTAAAATTATATTACGACCAAAAGATTATCACTTGTTTCGTGATTACTTCCGAAACTAAACCGCACTTTATTATAATCCCGATGTGATTTAAAATTTTGTTTAAACTTATATTTTCAAAAACAATTCGCAACAGCTTGCTCTGACAAGTTGTTGCAAAAGTTGAAAATCAAGAGAGATCAAGAAGCTAAAAACGCTTGTATTTATATCTTTTTACTCGACAACCAAATTCTTCGAATGTTTCCTTAGTTACGAGAAATTTTTGCTTAAACCCTATTGGTTAAAACAATTCTTAAATTACGTAAATTCTTTAAAACCTTATAACTTTCTTCCTATTTAACATATCTTAAATCTAAAAACATTTCCAAAATCTACATAAATTTCTCTAAATTTTGATACCAAACAAGATCTAAATCGGACATTTAATAACAATGTTGATTTCTACCCTTATTTATTGATTTTAAGCTAATTCTATGCTATTTACAGGCTTGAAAAGTAACTCCACAGGAATAGGGAAGCTACTGCACCTAATATACATCTCAAACTGCCTGCGCCAATTTGAAAGGAAAAATTTTTTAAATCTAACACAATTCTTACAAACTAAAATTAACAAAATTGAACATAAAAATAAGGAATTACATCATAAAATTGAGGCTACCTTATTATTTTTGCCTCTACTAATTTATTTTATAGGAATTGTCTCAATTAAAATTACTTTTCACAAAAATTGTATGTTCGGGGAAATGACATAACCTCACATTGTCTTTATCAAATAAATGTTAAATTTCACCTTTTTAAGCACAAAAATTGTTCATGTAAGTGTTTAGAACTATAGTTTAAGTTACAAATTAGTTTATTTAATCACTTTTGTAGGTTGATAAGTTCTCCTACGAGTAGTGTCGGAATGTTGTCATACACTAGTTTTATGTGACGAACTGTTGAATTAAACACAATAATTCCAGATCTATTGCATGATCCAAGTTATATAGTCACCCACTAATGTGCTTGTTCTGTTTTTTTTTTTAAATTTTGCACTATTATAAGTTTAACGCACAAATACGAATGTTCTCAAAAATTTCGGCTGCGCACATGTAAATTGTGACATTGATACCAGCCTATCTCTAATTGTAACATTATTTTTGTCATCCACAACCCGTATTACATGTCGTTAGGGAATATTGTTTAATATAAACTTATAAAAACTAAGAGAAAATTGAATTAATTGAAAAACGAAACATCCCCTATACTTTTATGTACTGTGTTGTCTATTACTAAAATTATCATTATTAACACAACATTAAGAAAATATCTTAAATTTCTCAAACACCTCAATGTTTATTAATCATATTATTCTACGATTATTTATGGAAATGTACCATTTTCGTACAAACTAAAACAAAATTTCACTATGGAAATTATATAGCTACATGCATCTAATTAGATTCATCTCAATATATATATGAAGTTGGCGTGATTTTTCGGACTATATTTGGGGGTGAGTTTTTGCCTTTTATCCCCATTGCAAATTAATAGGATAAATTGAGAATGATTGTTGCGTAGTCAATAACTTATTTTACAAGTATGACGTTACAGAATTTTTCTGACAGGACATAATTTTTCTTAAATTTAAGGACGAGATTTAATTTGTTGTCCACTTTGCAAATCAATGGGATAAATTCAGTGTGAGTGTTGCATGGCTTGTATATGTTGTATAAGTTTAAAATACGCAGGATTTGTTCGACTGGGCTTTGACTTTTGGGCTTTGACTTTTGGGCTTGGACTTTTTTTATTTACCGACGCCACTGGTGTTTTGGCTGCTCGAATAAAATTGGCCCCTAATTTAACGCCTGTCGTGTGAAGCAATTATGAACGCTTTCTCCAATTAATGTAAATACGAACGCCAGAAAAATTCAAGAAACACAACGGTCACACTTTTTGAAATAGTAATTCCTAATCAGTTATTAAAAATACAAACGATTACGGCCAAAATTTCGAATATTAACGAACATGTCCACATGTTTCGCTTAGCGAACATATCCTTCACATATTTCACAACATTGAATATTATTTATGTATTGTTACTAACCTTTAACAAACATTTTTTTAATTATTTCGACTTCACGATCTTCAGTCACGATATAATACATTTTGCAATATACTATTCTCAAACATTTTCAATTTTCGTGCCATCCAAGTAATGACAATAGAGTGGGATTTATTTTTCTTATTGTTAAAAAACCCTATTTCCTACTTGTAACATCTGCTAAACATTTGTTTCCGGCAGGTGTCGATAAGGACTGATGTGGGAAAGGTTGATTACCTTAAACTGTGTTTAATACCCGACTGTGAATAATATCAACACCTTATAATATTATTGTATTATTACATATTACAACTATCAGTTGCTAACTGTTAATACAGACGCACACTGAACGATTTCTTTCATCCAAGTTTGCGTTTTAGTTCACAATAAATTTGAAAAATATGACCATTTTATCGTTTAGTATAAGCCTTGATTTTATATATATATATATATATATATATATATATATATATATATATATATATATATATATATACAGAGAGGCCAAAAGTACATAAATTCAATTAAAAATTAGGGATTCATTTTTTCAAATGGAAACAACTATTTTTATTTTATTTTTGGATTCTGCTTTAAATTTTAAGTAAGTTTTATGTACCATGTTCCTATACCTAAACTTAACAGTTATCGAGAAATACACATAAGCGAGGGTCAAAAGTTCCGCATAAATTTGTGAAAAACTGAAGGAAATATTTTTCATGAAAATGCTGGAACACGTCAAATATTGTTTTTAGTTATCCATTTTTTGACACATGTATACAGGGTGACCCATGTAGAAGATAATTTACTTTTTCATTTTTTTTATGGAACCCCAAGTATATTATGACGTTTTTGAGTTCACTAGGAAACTTTGAACATATTTCATGTAACATACTCATATCTAAATTCAACAGTGTTCGAAAAAATTACATAAAATAGATATAACCACAGAACTTTAATACTCAATAAATAACAATGTTTAAATTCAACAGATCTCGAAAAAAGATATAAAAAATAGGACTAACAATAGAACTAGAAAATTATTTCAATCTTTATTCCAACGATTAATGGAACATGGGAGCTTTAAAGCGAGATACCATGCTGGACGTTCAGCTTCTGTACCTATTGGAGAGGAAGAAGATATTTTACGTCGAGTTGAAAAAAAATCCTGAAATCAGTATTCGGCAATTATCTGCAATTACACTTGTACCCCGGGCATCCATACATAGAGTTCTTCGTGTCCAACTTCTGCATCCGTAGCACCATTTAAATGTACAGGAGTTGATGCCGACTGATTTTCCACTAAGATTGAATTTTTGTCAGTGGTTGCGTAATAAACAAAATAATGACCCGGCATTTTTTTGTACTGGTGACAATCTTTACCCGTCGAGGCATAATTAATACCCGCAATTCTCATACATGGAGTGAAGACAATCCCCGTATAGAGAGAACGAAGCATTTTAAGCATGAATTTTCAATTAGCGTATGGTGTGGAATTGTTGGGGATTATTTAATAGGACCATGTGAATTTCCTACTCGATTGAATGCAGAGTCATATCTCAACTTTTTGGAAAATACTTTGTACACCTTACTACAAAATGTTCCGCTTAACATTAGAAACAATATGTGGTTTATGCACGATGGTGCTCCTGCTCATTATACTCGAAATGTGCAAAATTATTTAAATAACCACTTCCAACAACGATGTGGGAGTGATCATCCCTGGTCATCGCGAAGTCCACATCTCAATCCGTTAGATTCTTTCTTATGGGGTTATAGGAAATCCATTGTTTATAAACAATCAAACGGCAATAGAATGGAATTGTCAAGAAAAATTCGAGAAGCTGGAAATGAGATTAGAAATAATGCTCAGTCTTTCTTCCGTGTTAGAGAAAATTTAGCTAAACGCTGTCAAAAGCTAATGGTGTCCATTGTGAGAATCTTTTGCAAATAGCCAATAAAATCTAATACCTACTTAATTCAATTTAATTTTTATTAGAAAGTGCATTAATATTAGTGTGACAAGTGGTAACTTGATACAATCGTATTTCGTGGAAAGTTTAAATTAGTGCATTAAAACGTTTAGGTACGTTTTTCTTGAAACGGTACATTTTGTGGATATGAAACAAGTACGCCTTTTTATGTAAAATTGGTTTCTCCATTACGAACTTTACCCGCAGAAACTAAAGTATTGATCATAACAAAAATATGACAGAAAAATACGAAAAAAAATCTGTTGACAGCGCCCTCTACAATATGTAGTATGGCTCACAAACTGAGAATATTCAACTTTCTCCGAAGTGGATGTGTTCCAATTTTCAGCTTGATATGTCATGTCATTTCTGAAATATACCCAGTGTTAAAAGTATTTTTTATAACTTTAAAGAGCTGTAATTCTTCAGAAAGCATATTTGTACTAAGGTAAGTTTGGTTTGATCGATCACATTTGACCTAAGGAAGTTGTCGTTAAGCTGTGTCCTTATACTTATGGGACAGCAATTTAAAAAAAATCTTGATTTTTTCCTGGATAAAGAGATATAGACCGTCCCAATTATGGGACGATGGCAGGCAACATCTTCACAAAACACATAATCGTGAACCAATTATTTTATTCAATAAAGGATACAATTATTGTTGATAAAAACTCCAATGGACATGAAACTTTAAAATAACAATAACTTTTCAAATTGTGAATTTAGTTTGTGTGAAACAGTGGGAAACAGATATCGTGTAATGGTACGTCACATTTTTTTGCAAATTCTTTTCGTTTTTTTGCCCCACAGAGCGCATCTTCTTTGTGTAGTAATAGGAGCAACTGAATGCCCAGTACCACCAATCCTTATTTTCGTGTTCACTCGTCCACCTAAAATCTTTGATCTTTGTGGTCCGGGTCGCTTAGGAGGACATGAAGATGTTCGGGACAAGTAGGACATTGAAATTTTTATTCGTACATCCAAAAGCGTTGCATGTTCTTTAGAATGAATAATTTGGTAGATTCTCCACGCGTTTACATCAGAAATATCCAGAAGCTGTGTAAATAACGGCCATCACCATTTCTTTGATCTTATTCTCGTCCTGTAGAGTGAAACTTGCTACTCCACCCATATGTGTATTATATTGTTGAATAAAGATTTGGAATTGGAATCGATACCTGTTTTCTTCCATTTCAGAACAAGCACTTGGTTTTCTCTATCAAATAAGTAATCAAAATAACCCCTGTCCTTTGTGTTTTCCATTTCTTTACTTAGTATCAAAGGACACTTCTGAATGCGGTTTTCTCGGAGGATTCCGGTTGCTTTCAATTTTAAATTTCCGAGATAGTACATTAGGTCATAACTCATAAACAAGTTGTCAAAGAAAATTACATTGTTCGGATACTCGACAACTGGTATGCAATTTATAAAATTAGTAATGACACGAATTCCTAAAGGTCCTTCCTCATTTTCACTTTTGCCACAATACGTTTTGAAGTTATATAAATATCCGTTTGAACTACACATGCCCATAGTTTGTACCCACATTTGATTGGTTTCTCGTGCATAAACATTTTGGCCGAATGTCTCCCATAATATCGTATCATCATTTCATCTATAGATAAATGCGAGTGTATCACGCCAAATTTCATAAAGTTTTGTTGTAGCAAATCAAAATACGGTCGCAATTCGAACATTTTATCTTTTACATCAATTTTAGAATTACCCGCTAAATGAAGACACTTTTTTATTTCACGAAACTTTCTTCTAGGCATCGTATTATATATTAACGGTATACCACTGTTTGGGGATTGTCCCTAATACATATCCTCTTGAGGTAGTTTGTGGTAACCACTTAGAAGTAAAATTCCAAGGAAATCGGCGGCACAGAACGAAAACATTTGATTATTATTCTGTTGGGCGTACAAAATTGATTGATCTACTATGTGCTCAATAACACAATATGAAAAAAATCCTCGAAAATATCAACAGCTATTTTGTCAGCTTAATGAGTTTCAACATTTTCAAAATTATTTTTTGACAAATTATTAGTGTCATTGAAACATATTCTTTTTGTCCATTTTGGTGGTTTTCGAGTTGTTTCATTTTTGCTCGACGATTTCCTGTATTTTGCTAACGGCTCGTCATTGCTGCTCGATTCAGATCCATCATTTATTTGAGGTATTTGTAACTCAAGAGTCCCCGCAATATCTTTTCTGTTATCAAGATTATTTTCATCTAAATTCTCAGTATCCGTGAAGGGGTCCGGATCGGGAGGAATGATTGCTACACTAATGTCGTCAATATCATGTAGAGTTATATTCATGTCCTCCCAAAATGCTATAATGTCTTCTAACTCTTCCGCTGTCAGAAATGCTCTTCTGTAGCTGGAATAGATCCATATTTGAATTGCGAATATTTACAACTTCGGACAATTCATTCCGCCAACGTCCTATAAATGGGACATAAAACACTTACCTGAATTATGCAATAAAAAATTGTTGAAATAAGCAACCTTTTGTTTTTAAACAGTAATAGGACAATCCTCGATAACAATTAGCGCACGCACTTTATTAATAGTTAGCGCAAATTAATTTTATAAGTAAATTAGTTTCGCGACAACGTGCACAGTAAAACACGTGGTGATTTAATACATTTTTAATGCACTTGCTGATATCGTAGCGACATCTGACCGTGACTTACACAAGCCTAATACTTCCTCAACCTACAACAATTTACAGATTCTAGTTTTATTCATTTTCATAAAAATTATGACGTCTTAAACTTGCGTCCCATTAATGGAACATTGGCGCCTAATGGGTTAATTTAGTTGTGGTGTCCGTTTACCGCAGGGAACTTTTTGAAGTCTGGTGAAAAGAAATGTGTGTTAGTAAAAAGAATTCAGCGATATTTTTGTAGATTTTAGGAAATTTGAAATAGGAGACACTGCTGAAGAAAAATACGCTATAATTAAACAGCAAATTCATATTTTTTATAGTACGAGGGACACGGCTGGAATTCGTGGAAAATGTAAAAAATGCATATATTATGTTACGTGAAATGTTTTGTCCAACAGTTGCAGTTTTTCACGTGTTTTATACGTTAGTTTTCAGTGACTAAAATCAAATTTTATTCACTAATGACTAAATTTTATATTTATTATACTAGTAAAATGAAAATATGATCGAAAATTTGTTTTTCATCAAACATCGTATTCATGACAACCGGTCGACCGACCATGACAACCGAGACCTGGCTACTTGACTCTTTTTTAAATAATCTCTTCAAGTTTTTCGTTAAAAAAAAATGTAACTGTTGGACAAAACGTCGTATATCACACGTGAGTGAAATGCCATTATAAGCACGTGAGAATTTGTCGCACTCGCGCAAGCGCTCGTACGTCAAAAATCTCACTTGCTTATAATGGCTTATTTCACTCACTCGTAATATAATCTACTATTTTCTATAACTGTCAAAAAATGTTTATATTTTTTACTAATGTAAGTGTGCGAAATGTCAGTTTTTTAAATTGTAAACGATTTTTTCACGTTGCCCATGGCAAAATGCGCAAAATATTTTGCACGCTAGGACGCAAAATAAATTGCAAGAATTAATCACTTGAATTAAAAAATACTCAAATGATACTTTTAATTTAATGAAAACTAACAAATACTAAGTAAGATAATATAGTTTATTTTACCAATACTACTACTAATATTCCCAACTGTAATACAAATATATAACTATTCTTTTTTATTTATATTATTGATATTAACCTCCTCAATGAGCAATTGTTGCTTTCTTAAAACAACATTTGCCAAGTATTGTACAGTATACTGTACAGTGATTTTCAAATTGGTTCTTTTTCTGTAAAAGGTAATGATTTGACATTTTGAACTTTTTTGTACAATATACTGTACATATCTTTCTTTCGTATTCACATTACCGACATCCGTAGTAAATTTACGAACTATTACAGCCTTGTTAAAAACGTCTGTAATATGAGGCTTTGGAATCAGCTGCAGAAGCCCAATACAAAAGTGAATAAAATATAATTCTCACAAAACTTTTGTTATTTTAATGTGTATTCATTTAAAAATATTCAATTCAGAATATATATATATATATATATATATATATATATATATATATATATATATATATATGACAATAGTATTTATCGATTAAACACTTAAATAAATTTATACTATAGTTAAAAAATTGATGTACAGTATACTGTACAATCTCGGGTTGTCACACCTTAGATGAAAATTATTACTAAAACCGAAATAAAGTTATGGTTATGCACTATCTGTTTTCTGAGTTGCGTCCAGTGATTAAACCAGTGATACATTTTTTCAGTATGTTTAAAAACAAACAGTTAACAACACAAGAGTTGCTACATGTGTTAGATGTTCCGATTGTGAATTAAGTGATGACGAAAATAGTGGGCAGAGTGATATTGACAAAGAATAGAGTTTGGGTAGTGTTATGCGGGACATGAGTGAGCCATGTGAGACCAATTTATTACTAAATCATAATTCGATTGAGATGATGGACATTCAAAATGAAGGTAGGCCTAATGTTGTTCATGACGACGATGATGATGATGCGGGTATGTTAGTGACTAATTTCAGTGAAAATGTGAATGACTCAGACCATCTTGATGTCAGATTCTCAGATATTATTACTACGCGAGAAGCCATTTCTTGGGAAAAGAAAATATTCACAAAACGACAACCTTCAGACTTTATTGTGGAACATGAGGAATATTCTTCTTTGTCACCTCTTTCATTCTTTTCCAAATATGTACCCAAATCAGTTTTTGAAACGGCAGCCGAGTGAACTAACATGTACGCTATGCAAAATGACAATAGTAGATTTTCGAATTGTGATGCTTCCGAAATTGAAGTTTTAGTAGCTCTAGATATTACAATTGGTATCTACACTTGATATCAGAACGGTCGATTTGTGCTGGGATCCTAGGGTAAAGTAAATATTCCACGATTCCGGAATGTCGATAGACCGATTTCTCACATTACGTAACTATTTACATTTAGTTAATAATTTTGATGTACCATCACAATGGCCAAGACAAAGTAATAGTACTGATGAGGAAAGGCTTCACAATACCCGAGTAAATAACCCAACCAAGACAGGATTTGTTGATGTATTCCGTAAAGTGCGTCCCATTTATACGGCCATTAAAAAAAGATGCAATGAATTACCGGTTGAGCAAGCTGTATCAATTGATGAACAGATAATTCCTTTTACAGGAAACTTGAATGTTAAGCAATATTTTAAAGGCAAACCGACACCATGGGGTGTGAAATAGTTGGCTTATACGTTTCTCAAACTGTTATATTAATAGCAGGCTTATGTTTATGTTTGAATTTTTCAAATTTGACAAAATTGTTTACTACATCTTTAGCAATTTTTAACAAACATTACTACTGACGAAGATAACTGTAAGTGTTATCGAAACGTTTAGATTGTATAATTTACAGTACACCATTAAAAAATCCCAAAAAAAAAAAAAATTTGGTTTGGGTGCGGCCGTCTCTCTGGAACTTGCCATGCATTTAAAAAAACCAGGACACACTCTATTTTTTGATAATTATTTTTCGTCGTATCATCTACAAATATTAAAATCTAGGCTAATGTTTGCTTCATGCACTGCCAGAATCAACAGATTTGTTAAACCTCCGTTGACTAATGAAAAAAAGCTTAAAAAGGAAAAGCAAAGAGGTTTTAGTGAAGAAGTAGTTAGTTGCGATGAAGATGTAGTCCTAACAAGATGGTTCGACAACAAAGCTGTGGATCTTGCATCCAATTTTGTAGGGATTGTGAACCTGATCAAGTTGCAAGATGGGATAAAACTAAAAAAGGAAAAATTAAGATCTCAAGACCGGAGGTAATCAAAGAGTATAATGCTGCAATGGGTGGTGTTGATCTTTTAAATAGGTTTATTAGCCTATACAGAATAAATGTAAGATCAAAGAAATGGACGCTCAGACTCATCTTTCATGCAATTGACGTTGCTGTTTGTAACTCGTGGCTAGAGTACACAATTGCATGCCATCAGCTTTCGGTTCTGAAAAAGGATGTATTGGATCTACTCCATTATCGCTTGCTGTTGGCCGAAGAACTATTTAAAGTTGGAAAAGTGGTCAACACAAAAAAGCGAGGGAGACCATCCACTTCAACGTGTTTAGAACAAGAACCGCAAAAAAGTCGATGTGGATACGAATCAAGACCTGTTGCTGCTGTAAAATTTGACAATGTTGATCATCTACCTGTACATGACAGCAACAAGGAACCAACAAGATATAAAAATGAAGGATGTGGTAAATTCAGGTCACATTTCTTTTGTAAAAAATGTAGGGTACACTTGTACCTAAATCAAAAACGTAATTGTTTCCTAGACTTCCACCAAAAATGATTTTTTTTTTTCAATTTATTTGATTATTGTAGTTAACTATCGTTGTATTATATTTAAATTGAATGTTCAGTGTCAATAAACAAGTACCTTGCATAAAATATTTTAATCTTACATTGGTAGTATTAGAACCACATTTCCATTTTGATATGAATTGTACAGTATACTGTACATTTTTTATTTGTTGAAATAGTTGATAAGTTGGAAAAATTGAACAGCAATAACAAACCATAATTTAACTGAAAAATATCTTTAAAAATTTTTCTCATGTTTTTTTCCAAAAATACCCAATAAGAATAATAGAAGATGATGTACAGTATAATGTACAAATTCACTGAGGAGGTTAATATAATAAGCATTGTTAAACATGATGTCTCCATAGATATGATTTATGTTGCAACATTTAGGAAATACGGGACAATTCATTTGAATTATTTAACAAAGTTCAAAGAAATTCTCAAATATAACAGTTATAGAAAAAATATTGTTTCTATTTCGTGGTAAAATTCATGTTTTATGGCACATTTGAATGAATTTTTAACACTCTCATGTGCCATTTACTAGACACTCATTTTGCACACTTAATACAAAAATAACTATAATTGTTTTTCAAAATATGCTCCCTTAATATCTACACACTTTTGCATTCGGTAAAACCAATCTTCAACATTTTTGTCACTCTGTTCGAGGTACCTCCAAAACAAGTACTTTAGAAGCCTCAACGGTCTCTACAAGTGATGAAAAACGCTTACCACGCATTTTATGTTTGATGTTTTTGAACAAAGAAAGTCGTTGGGCGACAGATAGGCAAATATGGCAATGATTCATTAATTTAATGTTTGGACTACTCAAAAATTGTGTAGTTTGTCGTGCTGTGTGCGCACTTAAATTGTCATGATCCAGAATGATTCGCTTATTTATATTGTTTTTTCTAATTTCACCGATCACCTGGGGGAGACAAATTGAAGTATACCAATCAGCAGTAACTGTTCTTCGATCCTCCAATGCAACAGTTGCAACATGACCGGTTTTTCCGAAAAAACAAGCAATCATTTTCTTTGAAACGCTTCGCGAGCGCACCACTTTTGTTGGTTTAGGTTCATTTTGGAACACCCATACAGATGATTGCTGTTTAGTTTTAGGCTCATATGAATATATCCATGTCTCGTCACATGTTACAATGTAATGCACAGAATTTGAACGACCATGGTCAAATTTTTTAAACATTTCCTTGCACCACTTGAGACGTGCTTTTTTTGAGCTTCTGTCACATTGTGAGGAATCCAACGACTACAAAGTTTCCTGACATTTAAATGTTATTTCAAAATGGTATGTATTTGTTTCGTCGCAACGCCTAAGGGATCCCTGGATCTGATCGATCTGATAAAATAATTTCACGCAAAGCATCTATATTCTTTGCGACAACAGAAGTGCATGGTCGATCCTCGCAAAAGTCGTCATCAAAAGTACATCTTCCACGTTTGAATTCTGCAAACCATTTGTAGACCATGGTTTTGGACAGCGATTCATCACCAAACAACAACTTTAGTTTTTCCACGCGTTGCTGTGGCGTTAAACCGTATCGAAAGTCATAAAAATTCGTCACTCGAAAATCACGATTCGAAATATCCATTTTTTCACAAACTTACTACTTTTAAAATTCTACTGCTCTGTTTACAATCCTATCGGTTGTACTAATGGTATAAAATGTCAAATTTTACGATTATGACAATCGCAGAATCTTAGCATTACAAGGAGTACTTGATTCCGCGAACTTGAGCAGTGATCCTAGTAAATTAGCAATAAAGCGTTCGTTAAAAACATTTTTTTCGCGCCGCTGTAACTGGCTACAAAAAAATATGACATTTTCATTTCAAAGTGAAAATGTAGCACCTTCTTACAGTAACATAGGTCGACTAGAAAAAAATGTTTCAAGAACTTTCATTTTCTTCTCAGAAAAGAAAAGTTTTGTCTATATTGAAAAATTTCAATATAGATGAGATAACTTTGGCAGCTCATACATTGAGACTCGCCGGACGAAGGGATGCGGCAAATATAATATACTTAATATACTTCGCTATCCAGAGCAACTAAAATTCAACAGGCATGGAAGGTTTCTTCCAAGGAACTAGTCAAGTACACCCCAGAAGAAGCACTTGTGTTGTATATTGATGGACGCTTTACAAAACATAGCTACACATTAATGCAAGTGCTTAATATCCTTTATACGATGAAATTGTTAAAGCAAGAAAACATTGTTGCCTAAAAAAGAAATCCATAAAAATAACGGATAGTTTAGCGGAAGTTACGGTTCAAGCCCTTGTGGATCTTACTGTGCACAGATTATGTAAAGTTTAAGAAGGTGTTATTGCCGTATTAAGAAAAGGTCTGGAACTAATTTTTAAGTGGACTTGTGACGGAAGTTCCGGACATTTCAATTATAAACAAAAGTTTACGAAAGAAGTAAATTCGAATACCACTGATTCCAGTTTATTTTCTGTTTGTGTTGTACCTTACTTATAAACCTTATTTGCCCGTTTACATGTTGCAAAGGTTATTTTTACTTTATTATTATCTATTTACATATTTACACCTTCTTCTCTCGTCTCCTCTTATCTGTGTTCTACGTTTCCATATTTCTCTACCATCCAGTCATTTGCCCTTAACTCTCCGCATTCTTTCGTCATATGATTCATAATCTCCATCCCTTTCCCGCATAACCTACAGTTTCGTCTCTTCGTCCTTTCTCCAATATGTATTTCCCCGCTCTACGTTTCCGCATCTGAACCTCGCTATCATTGTTTTCTTTTCTTTCTTATTGTCTCCTTTCAAATATTCTGGTATCCCTTCTCCCTTAATGTTCTTAGAGTTTGCATTATATTTTGATTATTTTATTTTTGTCCATCTTTCTTGTTTTTGTACATCCCTATCTCTTCTTATTATGTCCATTCTCACTTCCGCTCCTTCGCCCCTTAATCTCTCCACCTTCGCGTACTCGTTTCTTTCATAGTATTTTGTTCTGTTTTCTTGTCCATATTTAATTCTCCAGTGTTTTATGTCTTTCCAACATTCTTGTAACAGTTCACACTCTTTATCTCATTTCTTTCTCGTACGCTATTGCTCTGATTTCCGCCTATACCCATATTTTTTCTTCTTGAACTTCCTCTCTGACGATATACTCTTGTTTCTCTTTCCAGTCCCAATACCCACTTCCACTATTTTTCTTGTATTCCCTCCGCGTCTGTATGCTCCTTCCACCCCCACACTTCTGCCCCACACTTTTTATTAGTTTTTCGAATAATAGCTTCCTTTTCCTTACGTCCATCCCAAACAAACTTTCTCCCACACTCCATACTTGCCTTATTAATTTATTTCCTTTTTCCACTCTTTCCTTTATGTGTTGCCCATCTTTGTTGTCCTGCCTAATCGTGTATCTCAAGTATGTGAATTCCTTTACCTGCTGTATTTCCTCCTCCCTCCATTGCCACTCCTGCTTTTTCCTTCTTCCTTATCCCTTTCTAAACACCATTATCTTCGTTTTGTTTACATTTACTTCCAGTTCTTTCGTTTTCAAGTATCTGTCCATCGTCCTTATCATCTCCTTGATTTCTTTTTCTTCCTTGGCTACTAACACAATATCGTCCGCGTAGGGCAACGTCCACACTTTCATGTTCCCCACCACCAACCCTCCCAGTTGCTGGCCCCTTAATGTCTCCTCCAGGTCCCCTGTGAATACCGAGAGCAGGCTCGGGCTCAACGGACATCCTTGCCTCAACCCCTTCCTTGTTACAAATTCCTCGCTCATTTCCACAATCCTTTCTATCAGCCTTTCATATATCTTTTTTTTTCAAATATCCCAACAGCTTTTCCCTATTGACTCTATCGAATGCCGCTACTAGGTCTACGAATACCGCCACCGTTTTTTCCCTTTTCTTTTCTAGTTCCTTGTTTGCCATATGTCTCAATATGTGTATATTATCTATCGCTCCTGCCTGTTCCTCTGGTAAGAATTTCTTTTCCTTTTGTGTTGTACCTTTGGCATAATGCGAAATCTTTCTCGGCTAGGTTTTGTAGGTCAATAAAAATATTATTTGAAAATGAATCTGCACAGCTAATACAAATAAAAATAGGAAACGTTGAAAATCAAATAACCGACTACCGTTTCCAATTGTGGGACAAGTATTATTATTATTATGCACGCTTTCAAACTAACAATGATTGATGGGAAGACATTGAGCGTGATAGCAGATTATTCCACAATGAAAGAAATGACAAATAGGTAATCCAAAAAGCGAGTATAGTGATGCCAAAGAAAGAATTTAGAATGAGTTAAAAATAAAATTGGGACTGCTGGTAGATATTCCAAAACCCGGCTATGATACTATAAATGACGGAAATATTGCGATAGTGTTAATAATATTTAGTGTTATGTATACATGTTTTTCTATGCAGAGGCAAGCAGAGTGGATTTGATAAACTTTTCATTAAAACTTAATCGATTCCATGTGCTTTTTCAAAATGTAAAGTCGATTTTTGAGTATCTAGTGTATCATATTCAGAGTATACCAGAAACCCACTACCTTATTTTAAATTTATAAAAGATATCCAACCAAAAAGAATTAATAAACAAACCGGGTTAACTGAATCACTCATTCACTATTTCGTAAGATTTAATGTTAGTGTGTATCTATACTCAAATGTGTTTAATTGTTCCTAGATGTTGTACATAAAAGAAATACTATTTGTTAACAAATTGCAAGTAAAAGTTATTCAAATAGCATTATGATGTTAGAATCCTTATTATACTGCTAAAACAATATATAGTTAATTATTATATTATATATTATATTATATCTCATTATATTTAGAATTGACATCCGTTCTACATACATAAAGACAAAGTTTACATCGATTGGGGCTTGAACCTTGATGGCGCAGTTGGTTAGCGCGGTACTCTAGCAAAGTACAGGTCGTAGGTTCAAATCCTACTCGAGGTAAACTTTTTATTTATGTATTTAATAAAATTAATAATAATTTTTAATTAAATATATAGTTAATGTTTATTTGATTTTTACACAGTTAGATTCCGCATTTCGTCCAGTGTGGGATGTGATAAATAGGATTTTATTCAAATTACGCCAGAAAACGTACAAACAAAATAAGTGTTCTATAATCTACTAACGATTGCCTTTTTTTTTTCAATTTATCAGATAGACGGTCGGAAAAGGAGGGTCTTTAAAAAACCTGATGTCGCATGAGCAAATAGTATGTTGGATGATCCAAAAGATAGTCAAGCGTAAATTTTCTTTACATTTCTATAGAGTTTGATGAATTTTGAGTACAGTTTTCACGAAATAAGATTCATTTTTGGGTTTTTTTGAAATTGAGTGTATTTACTAAATAAATGTTGATCGTTTTTTATACAAGGCCCTCGAAAAAATGTTTCTAATATCGATATCAAAAATCGCAAAAAGGTTCCATTTTTTAAATGGGAAGGCCTAATTCTTTTGTCACATTTGTGATTAGCGTAAAAAAGGGGGGCCACATAATGTTAAAATCGAGGTTAAAATCCCTACATCTACAACGGATAGTTTTCTAAATATTAAAAAAAAAAAATAATAACCTCATTTTGCAAAACTTTAAGACGGTTTACTTGCGTTTTGCAGGACAATCACGGTGATCAGGGTTATTTGGCAAATGTCAGTTATAGTATCATTAAACATGTGGGGACAAGTTAACTCTACTCGTTCTGTTTATGAAACGTGACCAAAAAATTAAGTCATTAAGTGATTTGCAATATTATAATTTCACTAATTACAAACCCGAACATTTTATTTATAAAAATAAAAACTTCACCTTCCACAAAAGAATACTTAATCTTAGTAATTTTCAATTTAATGATTTGAGAATTGAACATTCTCAAACTTGGACTAAATCAAATTCATTATAACGATAATATTGATACCCTACAACTTAGGGCTCGTTGTGCATAAAAGTTAAACAATATCACTATCCCTGGGCAAGTCAACCACAATAAAACTATTATTCACAAAATAAAAAGAAAATTAAAAATCTTAACTTATTGATTACCCAAGCTGACCAAGGCAACACTACGAGGGTAAGGTGAATAGTTCTCGGCCTGACAAAGAGATGGCGCTTCAATCAGGAAAAATTTATGTTTCCTGCCTGGGTGCACGAGTCATTAGTTCGTATGACAAGTTTCAACTTGTTCTCTCAAGTAGTTGGTTTACACGAATTTTTGAGGTAGACGCCTTGCGTGATTTTCGTTAAAATGGATAAACTTGAATATCGTGCGGTCATAAAATTATTCTTTTTTGGATGGATTAACCCCTATGAAAATTCATCCGAAGTTAACAAAGGTTTACGGAGACTCTGCTCCTTCCATGTCAACCGTTAAAAAGTAGGCAGTTGAATTTAAACGTATCGCACATCCCTCGGAGATACCCACGTGAAGGACGGCAAAAACCACAACCACACCAGAAACCATTGAAAAAGTGCATACCGCGTTGGACGATAGACGAATAAAGGTGAGTGAAATAGCCGAGGCAGTGGGGATATCGGAAGAATAGGTGCGAAACATCTTGCGATAGCCCCGCGCAAGGTGGGTGCTACATTTTCTGAATGACGATCAAAAGCAATCTTTGGACAGATTCAATAAGGTAACCGATTTTGTGGGGCGATTTGTCACCATGGATGAGACATGGGTCCACCACTACAAGCCAGAAACGAAACAGCAGTCCAAGTAGTGGGTGGAAGCTGGGGATTCAGCGCCGGAAAGGTCATGGCCAGCGTTTTTTGGGATGCGAACGGGATCTTGTTAATTGATTACCTTGTAAAAGGCAGAACAATTACAGGCGAATATTACTCCAACGTTATTGACCAGCTGGATGCCAAAATTCGCAAGAAGATGCCTGGCTTAAAGAAGAAAAAAATCATCTTTCACCAGGACAACGCACCTGCACACTACGGTGTGTTGTAGATGGGAAAACTGCGAGAATTGAGGTACGATTTGCTCGGACATCCCCCCTATTTTTCTGAATTGACGCCCTCCCATATGTTCCCAAACTGGAAGAAATTTGTTTCTGGGAAGCGCTTCGCATCCAATGAAGAAGTTGAGAGGGCTGTAGATTAATATTTTCACAACCTTCCAGACTCTCACTTCGGGAGGAATACTGATGGAGAAACGCTGTACCAAGTGTGTTGAATTCAACGGAGATTACGTAGAAGAATAAAATATTTTTTTTAATGGATGTCACAGTCTTTCATTGTCAGGCCGAGAATTTTTCATCTTACCCTCATATGGTCATACTTAATAATGCGGATTACATTAATTCTGTAACATCAGAAATTTTTTTATCTCATAAAGACCTCTTACTTTCATAATTTGATATACATCCGTTTAAAATTTTATTAATGAACCTCCCACTATACCTAGACTTTATGCTCTCCCTAAGATTCATAAAACCGGCATTGCCGTACGCCCTATTGTTTCCTTTTTAACACTCCCGTTTTAATGATTTCTGAATGGTTGCATACCACCCTTAAATCAATCCTGAAGTTTGATTTCCCTTATTCTATTACCAGATCATTTAGTCTTGCAAACGAACTTATCAATTTGCTAATTACCCACGCTTCCAAATTAATATCATTCGATATAGTTAATTTGCTTCCTAGTATCTCATTTGATATCAATTGTCAATTCCTCATCGATTATTTGAAAACTTGCAACAGCCAAAACTTAAGTCTGATCAACAACTCTTCCTAATCGGACAATTTAATTTTCTAGATCTAGCTATTACCAGACATGAGGAATTCCTAGATATTAGTACCTACAGAAAACCTACCACCACTGATGCCTGATCCCTTTCTCTTCCTTTCATCCTATGAACAACAAATTAGCTGCTTTTAGATTTATGTTTCGTAGACTAATCAACTTACCACTCAATAAGCTAAACTCAGAAATTAACGTTAAATAGTCAAACAACATTAACGTTAGAGAATTCTGTTAACCCTTCCACCAAACGCTACTACCATACATAGGCCCCGAGTCACAAAAATTGTTCATCATAACCGAATATTGGCTCTATGATCGTTCAAAACAAAGACATTGTCGACCGCCTAAACGTTTCGGTATCTATAAACTAAAATGTGGATGATGTTTACCATCTTACGGTGGCCAAACTACCAAACTCTCATTTCTAAGCATTTTCAATACATTAAACATAACAACTTTAATACCAAATCTTCCTTTGCTCAACACATTCTTACCACTGGCCATGAGTTTAATCCTAATGATAACATGCATCAAAGACATAAATTAAGCCTACTTGCAGTAAAAGAAATCTTTTCCAACCATACAAAAGATCCTCACAATTTCCTTAATAACATTAACAAAAACCTACTATTTTTAAAATAAAATATTTATTCATATACACTTTGTATATGATTTCTCTCACTACAGTCCGCTGCTTTACCGACAGGTTTGTCATTGCCAAATTTCGTAATTTAAAAAAATTCTCATAATAGCCGCAGACGTGGACACTGAAACATGTGCTTTTCCCATTTGATTTACCCCTTCATTTTTGAATGAAGGTGGTCAACATGGTCTTAATTTTCCAATTTTGATATTTCATCAATGTTTAATTTTGTTACTCAGAATCACGTAAGTTGTAAACAATTTAAAAAATAAATATTACAATAGAATCTCTGTTTCACAACTTAATTTAATCTACACTTTCTTATTGGATCTTGTTTAGTGCAAAAGTGAACTTGACCTTTGCAATTAAATAATTTCCTGTAAGTATTTTCTGTACTGTTTTCATTGTAACATAACGCATTTCAGCTTCACTTACGATAATGTTTAAGTTTTACCCAATATTATAGACTTTAGTTCTATTAGAAGCTTGAAGATGACATGTTAGGTCGAAACATGTCGCGTATTTTGAATAATTTAATTTTCAATGTATTTGTTACCTATACGAGAATGTAAAAAAGTAGTAATGAGATTGCAACCGTTTTGAAATGTCGATTTTGGAATTATCCTTCATATTGGGTTTATTTTCTCCTGTTTTCTCTGGACTCATTGCAGATTCTTAATCCTTTTGAATTATGTTTATTACGGCGTTTACAGATGGTTTTTGTATTTCAGGATTTAACGTATGTCTCAAAAGTTTTGACACAAAATCCAATGGATGTAAAATACACGAGAATGTCAAAATATTATGTTGGCTTTGGAAACAAACATTCTCTGAACGTTTGTCTTCACTTTGACAGGTCACTTTCAGAAATCAGTTGTACTAAAATGACTTACAAATTAGATCTTCCTAAAAGTATTTACAGTCTAGTTGGGCAAATGCCTAAGCGTGAAATAGTTCGCATATTCGAAAATCAAAATATTTCCCGCAGAACTGTGTATCGTACAAGAGTGGATTGTGAACAAGGTATGCCATATATAAATCTCCCGAAAAGTGGAAGACCCAGATCTTTTACCCAAGCCAGAGCAAATAGGTTAGTAAAAAGAGCAACAAGTAGAATTGGAATGTCGATCAGAAAATTAGCAAGAGAATATAGAACTTCTAAGGATTCAGTATGGAGGGAATTGGTTAGGAATGGTCAAGAATATCGAAAAAGAAAAAAATGTGCAAAATATACGCCAAATCAGTTGGCACGGATACCCGATGTTGTGGGGTATTAAGGCGGGTTCCTTTTGCCGGCAACAGTCACTGTTATTGATGATCAAAAATATTTCACTCTAAGTAACTCAGAAATTAAGGGTAACGACGGTTTCTATACTGATAACGTACAAAACGGCCCATAGAATGTTAAATATAAAAAAAAGGCAAAATTTGTTGATAAAATTTTAGTCCGGTGCGCGATTTCTATAAAAGGGATATCGAGGCCTTATGTGTGACGTGTAAGAGGCGATGCACTGGATAGTCAGAATTATATGGTCAAACTGAATGATTTAATTAATGGAAATCATGCTGAAGAAGACAGAATGTTTTGGTCAGACTTAGGACCATGCCATTACGCAGGGAAACAGAACAGGCTCAACGCTCATAACATACCATTCGTACCACGAAACGACAATCCCCCTCCCAATAAAAGAATTTTGGGTACTTTTGAGTAGAAAAGTGTATAATGGAGGTTCGTAGACAATTGCGTCTTATTGAAAATCATGGACCACTTTTAATTTAAGTTCTCAATTTTGTTAATTATAAGTCTTAGTCTATTAATTACGTTTGATAGCTATAAGTTTAAATAAAACATATTTGTTTATAAATCTGAATATAATATTTTGTGCCAAACCTTTTGAGACATACGTTATAGCAGTAAATGTATCCCAATTGTTACTAGTTAATCCCTCCGTAAATAACAAATAAATTATAATAGTCTTTGTGAGTATAATTAAGAAGATTAACTGACATTTGCAAAATAACCATGTCTTTCAAAACATAAGTAAACCGTCTTGAAGTTTTATAAAATGTAATTACGTTTTCGTTTTTCATTCAATGTAGGTATAGAAGTTTTAACAGAAAGTGTTCCTCTTTTTTTAACGCCCAGTATAGGTATGATAAAAGAATTAGGCCTTCCCATTAAAAAAATTGACTTTTTTCGCCATTTTTGATGTCGATTTTAGAGATATTTTTTTTTGTAATGGGCTTCCATTTTGATTTTTTAATAGACATATTGGCAAAGCTTGATCCGAAATTATGTCGCTTTTACAAAATGTGTCAAAAACAGGATGCGTCCAGTGGAAACCGTTAATGTGAGCAAATTCGCGACCGTATTTTTGTCAATTTCACGTATTTCAGGGAGGCGTACATGCAATATTATCTTGATTATCTTAAATTTTCGTGTTTTGTGACAGAATTTGGATAAAACAAAAGGCGACTAGATCAAATTTTCACTTTCAAAATTAAGACATTACGTGACAATCATCTAGTGCTAGAGCATTTATTCTTCAACGTTTACAATTCGTCGAAATCTTTGTTGTCCGGAGTTTACTCGGTGATATTTTAGCTTGCTATTTTCGCCTTTTATTTTTTTTTCTAGCGATAAACAGGCTTTATGGGTTTGTTGGGTAGTATTCAATCCTTAGACGGACGTGCGAGAATTTTCCATTGTTTAATATGAATGCTTGTAGGTTTTTTTAAATTATACAAACGGTTTGATAGCGGCTTTTAATTTTTTCTAACCGTAATAACGCTTTATTGATTTGCGGGGTAGTATTCACCCCCTTAGACCGTCGTGTGAGAATTTTTTATTGTTTAATATGAATGCTTGGGTGCTTATTAAAATTTTAGAAATGATTAGAAAGGATTTTAACTTTTTCTAACCGTGTAGACGCTTTATTGGTTAGGGAGGGGTAACCATTTAGACCGTCGTGCGAGATTTTTTCTTGTTTGATTTAAACTTTAGGAAAGGTTTGAATGTGGCTTTTAATTTTTTTTAAACCATAGTAACGATTTATTAGCTTACGAGGTAGTATTCACGCCCTTAGCCCGTCGTGCGAGAATTTTGTGTTGACTGATACCTTTATTTAAATTTTAGAAAAGGTTTGATCTCGGCTTTTAAAGCGATAAAGTTTGCGGAATATTACTCACCCCATTGGCCCATCGTGCGAGAATTATTTAATGTTTTATTTGAATGTTTGTACCCTCATTTAAATCTTTGAAAATGTTAGGCCGCGGCATTTAATTTTTTTCCTAACTATAACAACTCGAGCAACATTGGACATAAATTTTAATATAAATGTTCAAACTGATTGTTGCACAATTGAAAACTGGCGACTAACTTCACACCAGTCTACTCTTTTAGGTCAGATTAGTAAAATAATACTTTTGCCATAGTAAATTTTTTAATATAACTATATCCCTCGTCATGTTATTTATGGAATGTTGTATTATCATCAGTCTCAGTTATACAGAGAGGGCCAAAAGTACGGCATAAATTCAGGTGGCCCAAAACCAATTTATGACTACCAACTTCATTTTTTCAAATGGAAACACCTATTTTTTATTTCATTTTTGGATTCTGCTTTAAATTCTAAGTGTTTTATGTACCATTTTTATCCATTTTTTGACATAACACACATGTATACAGAGTGACCCATGTAGAAGATAAATTTATTTTTTCATTTTTTTTATGGAACCCCAAGTATATTATGACGTTTTTGAGTTCTCTGAGAAACTCTGAACATATTTCATGTAACATACTCATATCTAAATTCAACAGTGTTCGAAAAAATTACATAAAATAGAAATAACCACAGAACTTTAATACTTAATAAATAACAAATGTTTCAATAATAGTTGAATATCGACATGGGTATATTACATAAAATATGCTTCTACATTAATAGTTCTATCGTTATTTCCATTTTATGTAATTTTTTCGAACACTGTTGAATTTAAATATGAGTATGTTATATGAAATATGTTCAGAGTTTCTCAGAGAACTCAAAAACGTCATAATAAACTTGGGGTTCCATAAAAAAATTAAAAAGTAAATTTATCTTCTACATGGGTCACCCTGTATACATGTGTGTTACGTCAAAAAATGAATAACTAAAAACAATATTTGAAGTGTTCCAGCATCTTCATGAAAAATATTTCCTTCAGTTTTTAACACATTTATGCGGGACTTTTTACCCTCTCTTATGTGTATTTCTCGATAACTGTTAACTTCAGGTATAGGACATGGTACATAAAACTTACTTAAAATTTAAAGCAGAATCCAAAAATGAAATAAAAACAGGTGAAAAAATGAAATTGGTAGTCATAAATTGTTTTTAGGCCACCCTGTATACATGAACTTAGCATCAAAAAAATCGCTACAAAAAATTAAAATCGACGTGTCCGAGCGTTTTTCCAAAAAACAAACACCTAATTTTTAATTGAATTTATGCGGTACTTTTGGCCCTCTCTGTATATTGTAATTGTAAAGTAGGTATTATAAAAATTGATAAATAAAAAAAAACGTACAAACGTCACGTCACCATATGCTTTATTTAGTGTAAAAAGTAGACCAGATTGATTAAAGTATGTTTGAAATGCTAATTGTTTTTATAATTAAGTGTTAAGATTTTATCTTTATAAAACAATTATTCTATGTATGCATCCTTGTCTAACATTTCCCTCAGTGATGAAGAAAGCGTATTATGAACAATATTTACATTTACGTAACAAATTACGAATTTAAAATTAGATTTCTGTTGCATGCTTAAAATACTTTTTATTAGATGTTCCAAACTACACCCACAGATGTACTCTACATACTGAAGAAGTCTGGTTTAGGTTGGTTTACTTACACGTACTTTGAATTCATCTTATCGATCATAGTCTGGATATTTTGCATTTAATGTGCTCGAGTATATTTACATAGATTTTTTTTAAATATACAGTGTGTCCATAAAGTAATGTATAGATTAATTTAAAATTAAACCATTTGTTTCTTGAAAAAACGCTTGGACATGTCTATTAGTACTTTTCGTTGCGCATTTTTTACAATACCATTTTTTTATACAGGGTGTCTCATAATAAAAGATATGACTAACTTTCGATTTTTTTAAATTTAGATTATGTCATATTCGGATTTTACCGAAAATTCTAGATATTTTTGGTATAATATACCCTTGGTCTATCTATCTCCGTTTCTGAAATATTGACACTTGAAAAATGATTTAATTATTTTTATTTATTTGTTAAAATTATTTTTTAAATGTAATAAAGTAGCTAAACAAACTTAAATTAATTGTTCAAAATGTGCTCCATTCACAGCTAAACAATGTCCAAGACGGTAAATAAATTCTCTTTGAACATTTCTGACAACTTCTGGTGGTATAGCGCGTATTTCTCTTCGGATTCCTTATGTCAAGTCTTCCAAATTTAGGTCTGGTGACCTAACAGGGCATTCTATGGGACCCGCCTTCCTATCCAACGACGATGTAACATTTCATCTAAATACGCACGAACTGGAGCTGCATAGTGAGGTGGGGGCCCCATCCTGCTGGAAAAAAAGTTGTTGATCTGGGAGATCTGGTTCTTGTGGATCCGGGAATAGAGCTATTTATGCAGGAAGTAATTGCAACTGGCGTAACTCGAGATACATCTGACCGGTTAATGTTCCTTCGAAAAAATAAGGACCTAGTATTCTGTCTCCAACTAGACCACGCCACACATTTAATTTTCGTGGATGTTGTGTCTGCGCCTCCACCATCCAATAGGGGTTAATTGTGGCCCAATACCCGCAATTTTACCTATTCGCGATACCGTTGAAGCAGAATGTAGCTTCGTCCGAAAAGATAATCTTTTTCACAGCATCAGTGACGTATGCAGATGTATCTAATGTTTTCAACCGGTTTAAGTAACGGAAAAGATAGATATTCCGTTCCCGATGTATCCTTTGAATATCTGACAGTTTTCCTAGGTTATCATCTTATGCTCTCTTGGTATAACTGTAAGTATAACCAAGAAACCTTGATCTCGTAGTGTCAATTTAAAGAGCATGTTTATCTACGAGGAAGTACTTACATCATAAGATAGCATATTAAATTAATCAAAATCATGCGTCGGAATTGTAAAATGTG
>JARFJB010000219.1:2700000-2714861 GCA_036346205.1 Vesta saturnalis | reverse complement strand
GACAAGGAGAGAAGAGACAGAGACAGGGACAGAACAGAGACAGAGAAATCATTTTGTTTATAGACTCCAAATCCCAGTCTTAATTCATTCGACAGTTTGCGTTTTTCGTTTTGTGTTTTTCGTTTTTCGTGTTTGTGCGTTTGTATGTTTGCGGTTTTCGTGTTTGAGAATTTTTGTTTTACGATTTTCGTGTTTGGTTTTTCGTACTCTGCACGTTTGTGTGTTTGTTATTTTCGTGTTTGCGAATTTTCGTTTTCGTTTTTGTGTTTGTGAGTTTGTGTGTTTACGAATTTTCGTGTTTGCGAATTTTCGTTTTTGTTTGGATTTTTCGTTTTTCGTGTTTGTGTTTGTATGTACCTGTGCTTGCGCTTGTGCTTGTACTTGTAATTGTTCCTGTGCTTGTATTTTGTGACAAAATCCGATCTCCCAAGACTAAAATATGACCATACATGGACATTAAACTATGCGAGAAATGGCATTATAAAATACTTTGTTAACATTATTGATATTAAGTTTTTGTTGTAGATGAATTAATTTGGTAGTGATTACCTTGAGCGACAACTAGATTTAATTATGACCTATAATTAAAGCGAAACGAACATTGTGACTCATATTTAAAACCAGAATATATTGCATATAAATGATACGTATTAAAAGGTAAAAAAAAAGCGACATTCCTTAATTTTCAGTGATTACTATTCAAGCAGGTTAATCAATTAGTTAATTACACGTTTTATTTTTAAAGTAATTTCATTTTAAAATATATTCTGAATTTTAAACCAGGTAGAGGATCACAATCTGTAGATGGGGTTTAAAAAGAAATCTAATAATGATTTTAATAATAACACAATTATGCAATCTCATTTGATAAAATTCAATTCATATTAAATAGTCGCTAAACCGTACATTCACATTGTATGACAACAACAGGGTAATTAGCTGATTATGCAATGCCATTAACTGTTTATTATCGTTATAGAATTTAATAGTGTATTTAAAATCAAACGTATACGTTACCTTTACCTTGATTAGCTTCTTTTAATACCAAAAATATTCTACCGTTTATTAACCCTTAAAATAGGTAAAAAATACGATCCTACGTGCACATCCATTTGCCTATCCTTTAGGGGCTCCCGCCAAAAGGGCTCTTAATACAAACAAAAGGTTGAAAATACTGTCAGGGTTGAAATGTACGTCGCTCACGCTAGTGAACACAAAATTGCTGTCAAAAGGCCCTTAATACAAACAAAACAGTTAAAAATTTCATCAAGGGTTGAAAAATATATCCCCACACGGATCTGATAAATACAAAAAGGCCTTAATTAAGAATGCAAAGGGTTGAAAACGCGTCCTACACGTGGACGAATCAAAAGCGAAAATAATTAGGGTTGAAAAAGGGTTGAAAATACGGTCTCACACGTAAGCGAGTAAAATAAGGGTGGAAAATCCGGCCTCACACGTAAGCGTGTAAAAATTAGGGTTGAAAATACGGTCTCACACGAGGATATATAAAAAATAGGGGTGAAAAACCCGGTCTCACAAGTAAGCGGGTAAAAATAAGGGTGGAAAATCCTGTCTCACACGTGAATATGCAAAATAGGGGTGGAAAATCCGGTCTCACACGTAAGCGGGTAAAAATAAGGGTGGAAAAACCGGTCCCCCACGTGGGCGGGCTTGTGACGTCAAAATCCAAGATGGCGGCGACAGGTGTCTCCTTTCTACTGACAATGACAGCTTATGTACTAATGATCTCCCTGCAGCTAACTTATGTATTTCGTGATGACTTGCAGAAGAGCTTTAATTTTTAATTAACATCAACATGAAATTAATTATTGATATTTTCCCAATGTAAATATTCTAAAGTTATTCCTTATCATAAAAGGGGAGATTGGTACAAAAATATACTACTTCGTACACAAAAGAATAGTTACTTAAATAACGGTTCAATCAATAATCACAGACCATCCTATCAACTTAGGAAATTTCTCAACTACTGGGACATGCGTTAGCTATTGAATGCAATTTTCAAAGCTCAATGTGTTCGCAACAATACGGGGTAGGTAATTATTAATTTGATCACCAAATTATGCTTATCACAAACCAATATTGTTTTTTCAGAATATATATATATATATATATATATATATATATATATATATATATATATATATATACACACACAGAGTGTAAATACTACGGCGTAACACCCGAAAATGGTAGTTAGAACTCATCGAAATAATAAACAACTTTTTTTAGTAACAAATTTTTATTTGGGACCTTTGGTCGTAGTTATTGGACTTCTTGGGATTTTTTAACAATCGTCGTATCTTCCTTATTTAAAACACTTAAAAAATTCAGACTCTTAAAATCAGCATTTGATTTACAATTATTTCATATTTCGAAAAATAACAAAATGGCGACCGATTAAAAATTTTAAATGTTTGGATAACCATCCAAACAACATACTACAACGTTTATTTTACACATTTGTTCATATTTATGCAAGAAATCTTTATAAATGTCAGATAACTATTAAAATAATAACATACTAAAAATACAAAAGAAGTCACGTAGCCTTGAGTTATTAAAAAATCCAACAAAAAAATTACTGAATACGTAAGTATAACAACTTATTTATTATTGAATTAATAATTTATTAAAAATTTTCAAAACGGTTTTAAAGGAACTGTCTGCTTTTCTTTAACACCCTCTTCAGCAGCCATGATTCTTCCTCTATATTTACTGGTGTCTCGTATACAAAGGTCTTGATATAACCCCAGAACAAAAATCTAGGGCAGTTAACTCTGGTTCCGGGCTGGAAATAAAACAGGACCGTTCCCACCAATCCACCTATTTAGGTATTGTCTATTCAGCAATGCCGTAATTTCCCGTGTACTCTGTGCTGGCTCGCCACCATCGTTGTCTGATGTTTAATGGAAAACATTGTAAATCTCCTAAAAAACAGTATCTAAAAACAATATGATAATTTTCTGCATTCAAACGGTGTGGTAGAAGATAAGATCCGGTTACATAATTTCCTATATCGGTCCTGCGGTACATTCACCGCAAAACTTTCCTGATGTCCACGTATAAACGTTGCACAAGGATTTTTGTCAGCCTTCACGTGAACGTTTCTCAAGCTAAATACTCCGTCTCTTGTAAAACGAGCTTCGTCCGTAAACAAAATAAATTTTGGAAAGATTCTCTGCAGTTTACTGCGCCGAAGAACCCAGCGACAAAACAGTGGTCTTGGCTGAAAATCTCCAGGTTCTAAAGCTTTCACTTTTTGTCAGGAATACGGGTGGAGGCCTTTATCATGTAACTCCAAACTGTCATATGATTGACACACCTTCCACCTATTACTCGATTGCTTACCTAAATCCCAAATCTATTAGTTTCCACCAATCTTGGATGAAAGCATCCATTTTCCTCTACACGTCTGCAAACTTTCCTAAAGATTTGTTATTGGCGATGTGGATATCTTCTTCGACATATTCTTCGAGCTTCATGCGCATTTCGTTTCGCTTCCCCATAAACCAAAAGCTTATAAAGAAGTTCTACATTTTGGTAAGTGTTCATTCTATGCGTGTAATTAGAGCAAAAAGATAATTTATACAAACTACAAAACAGCTAAACACCAATTTATGTAAAACGCCAAAAGACTAATTCCAAACAGCAAAAGACTAATTTTATAAAACAGCAAAAATGACGTTTCTATCATCGGTTTTGTTAGTTTTATTAAATAACAAAAGGCTACTTGACTTCTTTTGTATTTTAGTTTGTTATTATTTTAAGAGTTTTATCAAGATTTCTTGATAAATGAGAAATGAATCCATTATAATAATCCAAAAAGGAAGAAATATTGGGGGCCACATGGCCATGCTTCAACATCTACAGTAAAACCAAATATTCATGGAAAAACTCTTCTATATTACACGAAATCACTTACCGGACATAATTGATGAGATTGAATCAACCACTGAAGGAAAAGGGCGTTGAATACTACACAACAAAATTATACTCCTGCATGATAATATTCGAAGCCTATTTGAAAACACTTAATTGGGGAGTCTTATCCCACCCGTCGTATTCACCAGGCCTTGCATTTCTGATTTCCACTTATTGCGATCGATGGCGCGCGCATAGCCTGTCTGAGCATCGCTTCACATCATATGAAGATACCAAAAATTGGGTGATTAGTGAATAGACTCAAAAGATGAAATAGAAAAATGTGAAAAAGGAGCGGCAACCGATGGACAATACTTCCAATAAAACAGTAGGCTCCGTTCTTTCGCAATAAGTTTCCAGTTATTGATTAAAAAACGGCGGAAAATTATTTGTGCGTAAATAATTGTTACGTGTTGTTGAAGTCGTAAGCACATGTTCTTTTTGCAACTTACGTTATTAATTAATTTTATCAATGTTCGGTGAAATCGAATACAGTGTTAAGCAAACGGAAACAAACCTTCAGTTATGTTATTGTAATATAAAAACAAACGAACTTAAATATGTGCTAACCTGCATGGCGACCATACGTCGTGAATTCAAATTAATACTCTGCACTCAAATTAAAATTCAAAATTATTATTTTGAAATATTTCTAGGTAAAAATTTTGCGAGCAGTTTTAAAATTCTTAATAACAATTAGTTCTATTATCGTAGAGCACTTCAAACAACCATTTATGTTCAAACCATAACGTTTACAAGTTTCTCGTTTTTTATGGTCTACATCGTTAGTTGTGCCTTCATTATTTCGCGGGCTCCTGTGTCTACATTCACTTTAGGTAAAATTTCATTAGGCCTAAATAATGACAAACACTAAATTTGGCTGATGATTATCGAGGGAACCCATTTTTTAAATTCCAATGAAATTTGTGTATAAATACAATTTTGAGCAACATTCGTCAACAATGTTGACAAGACACTCATGGAGTCCAGAATTTAGCTCTTGGTGATTAAAGCAATCGACAGTAACAAAAATGCTGTATAGAATAGATCTTGAGCAAAATCCAGTCCAAATGCTTACCAACACTGATGAACCATATAATTTAGATGTTGGTTATCCCAAAAATCATTTTACAGCGACCATAACGAAATTGGTGTATCTACATAGATTTTGAAAAAAAATCAGTCCAAATGATGACTGTACCCTGAGTCACAAAATTTAGCGCTTGGTCATCATAGAGTTTAAATCTTAGTCGCCGAGGAAATCCACTTTTCTGAGACTGCAACTAAATTGGGGTATCTACAATAATTCAATCCAAATGATGACCAAACACACAGAATTTCGCACTTGGGGATGGAGGTAATTATAAACAATAAGGCATATCATTAAACTGTAGAGAATTGAACATAATTCCTTTGTTGAAAAACATGAGAACAAAAGTAAAATGTACAATTATCACAGTTATAGCAATAGTCAAAGTAATACAAACGAAAGAAGTAAATATTCGAAGACCAAGGCAATGCACAACGAAATTCAGCAGAAGAAACACGAAAAGCAAATAAATGAGAAGAAAGAACCAACCAACATCAATCGAAAAAACACTGTCATAAACATCTCTAAACGACAGTTGAACGAAAACGAAATGAAAGTTCTGGACAAAGGCTTGAACTATGTGATAACACCGAGGTATATTCCGAAAGTAGATTTAATAACCGCAGTCGATGAAGCAGATATGAAATTAGATCCTGAAGAAGTCGAAGAAGTAAGGTTAGATCAGTCCTAGATTCATCTAGGCGAACTAAACCTAACCTCTCTAACCTAGAAAGCAGAGCGGTCATTTCCCTTAAGAATGACCCAACGATCAAAATTATCCGGCAGACAAAGGAAACGCTACTGTGGTAATGGATATGGACACTTACAACAGTAAGATCCATGAACTACTAGACGGGGGCGAGTACAAACAAATACCAAAAGACCCCACACCATCAATCGAAAGACGGATATACCTGACGCTGGCAAAACATATGGGGGAGTTCTCCGATTACCAGAGAACTAGACTTACCCCACACTACTGCAAACCTCCGCATCTGTACGGCCTACCAAAAATTCATAAGCAAGGAATTCCTATGAGGCCAATTATGAGCTCGAGAAATTCACCTTGACGCCCATTAGCACACTATCTGCTAGGTATCATCACACCCTCATCGGGAAACCGAGTCTATGGTCAAGAATACGCAGCACTTCGTAGAAACCATCAGAAACTTCTAAACAAACCACGAAGAAATATTGGTAAGCTTTGACATTGTGAGTGTATTCACAAATGTGCCTACCGATAAGGCACTAACTATCATAAGGGACAATCTGGAAAAGGATAAGACGTTAGACGAACGCACGAAACTCTCGGTAAACACAATAATGGAATTTCTGACAATATATATTAGAACATGGAAGACTTTGAAGACCAAGCGACATCCGAATTCACAGAGAAACCAAGGATGTGGCTTAGATACGTGGACGATACTTTCGTAGTTTGGTAACACAGCAAACATAAGCTAGATGAATTCCTACATCATCTAAACAGCCGTGCACCCTCGATAAAATTCACAATGGAATTGGACTCTGAACAAAAACTGCCGTTCTTCGATGTACATGTACACAGGAATGACAACACTTTCACGACAAGTGTATACAGGAAACCTACCCACATCCACAAAAACGTGAAGTTAGGCGTGGCAAAATGCTTGTACGATAAAGCAAAACCAATATGCTCAAAAGAAGAGAGCCTGAACAAAGAAAAAGAAAATATCGCTAGAACACACAAAGAAAATTGTTACACCGAAGAACCTACATATACAGCGATAATAACATACATACAAGATACCTCAGGCAAAATACGAAGGATAGGCAGCAAATACAAGATACGCACTGCCTTCAAATGGAGCAGAACGCTCAGGGGAATACTAACCAAAACGAAACCATACAATGAAGATCAGAATTCCAACAATTGTGTACACAACCTACCATGCGAATGCGTCAGAGCATACATAGGAGAGAGCAGTAGACTACTCAAAGTGAGAACGCAGGAACATAAGAACAACGTCTGCAAGGGCGAAACAGACAAATCAAGAATCGCCGAACATGGCTGGAACGAAGACCACCGCATACAACGGGATAACATACAGATAGCGGCAAAAGACTAGCAGAAAATGCAATAAGCCAAGCTAGTGTGGAAATGAAATCCATATGGATTCTAACAATCCGCGAAGAGCTTAAGCGCAATCCACCTGCGCAAGAAGTTACGGCGCAACATGCGTAATAAACTTCTGCGCAACCACGAAAAGTTTATATATATATATATATATATATATATATATATATATATATATATATATATATATATAGATTACTCAGTGGCTCAGCGGTAAAGGTGTCAGACTAGTAAGTGAAAGGAACCAAGTTCGAATCTGAGAGTAGTCAAGTGCTTGGGAAATAATTATATAAACATATGAATTCGACTCAAGTGCGAAAACATTCCTTCTCAGCACTAATCCTGATGATGAAAGCAGAGTCCGCTTCCGAAACGTCTCGCTCAAAAAGCAAAAACTGTGGAAATAGGCCGATCAACTCAACTAATACAAACGATACTCATTCTCAGTTACCACTTTATAATTTATTAACTGTACAGAACAGAGTAATCCCTTTGTTAAAAAGCACGAAAATAAAAGTGAAACGTACAATTATCACAGCAATAGCAATCGATAAAGTAATACAAATGATACTGATTTCTAATAATCACTTTATAATTTATTTGTTTTAATGTACACTTTATAATTCAATACCCTGGATATCATTTATAATTTTCTTAATGAAAGATGACTAAAAACGAAGGGAAATTAAATTAGCCAAACACAAACAGACACCTATCCTGTGAAGAGGCAGGAAAGATCCGTCTGAAAAGTATCAAAAATGAGTCAAGATAAATCCTATCCTTTCCCTTCACAAGGAAAACATTGCAAACAAAAGTTAAGCCGAATTAATGCTCTCGATAGAGAAACGGTTATGACGAGCCGAAGCGTTGTATCAATAGGCCACGTTGCTACGTGTTAACAAAGTTCAAAATACATAAGGCGCTACGGAATTGTGAAACGAGTATGAATACCAAATTTAGAGGAAGTTTAAATGTACGTACATTTACGCTTGGCAAATAAAACGAATATTCGATATTCAATTCCATTACTATGCGCGTTTGCTTAAATTATAAGCATATGAATAATGTATGCATTATTATTATGGTGCTCCACACTGCAGTTTCCTTAGCTACAGGTCAACGGCACCACACGCTTCGTACAGTCATATATTAAGGAAAAATGACACAACATCGAATAATCTAAAAACTTCCATTTAAACTAGAAAAGTGATAGAATATAAATACGTGAAAGAAAATTATAAAAAAGTAGAAAAGACCAACTGAATTAAAATAAAGATTTAACAACGTTTATAATAGACTGAGTAGAAGAAAATTATAAACTACAGCAGAAAATCCCTATTATGAAAATATTTCTCACCCAACTACTTAAATGATTCCGTTCTGATCTCACCAAGCCATTAGTTATGCAAGCGGACGCTCCAAGACGTGGCATAACTGCTGTATTCTACACAGGTAAGGCATACCAACGATGCGGAATTCTTCACACCAACACAAAAGTCGCCAAAGTCCTCCACGTAAAGGAGGTGCCCGTTCTAGATCACTTTATATCTTGACACGACAAACATATACGGTTACAGTGTACAAAGGTCTAAGACACTCGTTGAATTAAAAAAAATAATTAAGTCGTTTGTGGTAGATAGTTTTGTTTATTTTGTTTCTTTGACTTGACGTCTTGGCGCATGTTATAACCGTAAATATTTGTCGCGTCCAGCTATAAGTAAGCGAAGACAGGCATATATTACTAAAAAAGAGTTATCTGAAGTGTTCAGCTCTGCACGAAAACACTGTCCTGAAACTGAACGACTCCAATATAATATCTAGAAAGTGTTCCATTCAAGATAACGAAGTTATAGTAATAAGCTACGATATAAAACGATACACACCATTTTGAAGCCTTAAGACTATATATCTAAATTTGTATCAGTTTAATGTCTGTTTCAATCATTTGAAGTTAAAAAAAACAAACGTTTTCAAACTTTTATCTCAAAAATTGCAACATTGAGGTGTAAACAGCCTTTAGCAAATCATGGCATAGGCTATGACAGAATTACATTTTCTGACTCATTGTGTAAATATGAATACGATATAAATTTCAATTTCTGCGGCCTGCCATTTAAAAGTCCCTAGGGTTAATGAATAATTAAAAAATTAAAATTTAGAACAAAGGAGTTGATGATAAAATAAATGAAATTAGAAAACCCGTTTTAAAACAGGCTTAAATTTCTCCTACAGTGAAATGGGTATTTCTCATTATTCTCCAACGTGACGTCACGTTATGAATCCCCAATTATTAAACTAATTGCTGTCCACCCAAATTCCGCGCACGCAAAACCCTTAAGGACAGTCATTCATTAGTATTTTTTTAATGACAAAACTTATGGTATAACATATAGAAGTTTAATTTACGTAACATACCTTACCTTTCAGTCTATTTTGCTTACACGTTTTTGAATGCAAATTTATACCAAAATGTATATTTGCATACTGTCATTTATTGTTAGAGCTAGCTCATTTATACGTAACGCCCCAAGCTTGTATGTAGTACTACAAACAACACTAAAAATGTTAATAACAAATTAAAGTAGCGTGTATGGCACAAGTACGTCACAGAAAGTAACGTTAAAGAGCAGATTCTCATTAATCCCAAAAATTATCTAGTAGCTTTCGCTCGCTCTTACAATGATACTAATTACGCTTATCATTTTGCTTTCCACTGCTTTATATAAAAGGCTGAATTTCGCTTGTAGTATTTAGTAGGTCTAATTTCAAAAGATTTTTCGCTCTGTTTCAAATTCCCATAATTTTGTTGTAACAATGTATAATATCGTATATTTCTGAAATTGTATGAAAAGACGAAGTTTCTGTATAGTCGGGTACAGACGATTTGGGTTAAAGAGAGCTTTTTTGTTTTAATTAAAACGGGCATGTTGTAAACACGCTCTGTTTATATATAAAACAAATTGAACAACCGCTTGAATACTACAAAATAAATGTAATATACTACAGAACTCGCATACACCTAAACATGTCAATAATTCCGAAATAGTAATATGTCTATTAACACTTAATTATCTGTCCACCCTAATTTGTACCAATCCTGTATCAATTGACTAATTTATATATATATATATATATATATATATATATATATATATATATATATATAACTTTTATGTTGATAATACGTCGTAAATTGCTAATGTTTTCAAAATCTTTTATTTATATATTTTTATGTAAGGAATGTGGGATTCTTTGTAACTGATATTTGTCTAGGGTTACAAAACACATGCTGGGGGTGAGTAGCACGCTTAAAAATGAATCAATGTAATTTCTTATGCGCGCTCTTGATGTAAAAATGTCGTTGATCTAATGATTAATTACGGCTGAACGGGTCGCGATCAAAAGATATCTTTGTTATTTGAAACCCGAGAGAGAAATGTAGGGTTGTTACGGACGAATGCATATTTTTAAAATTAAGATGTGCAATAATTAATATGAAACTGTTCGAACGGAAATTAATGTTTCTTGTTTTTTTTCATTACTTTTGAAAGATGGGGGTTGATTGCGGGTCTGGTTGGGCTTGAAATCGGGGGAAAGGTAGTTACAGTTAGAGTGTCAATCGAGCCAGATCGATTTCTGGGTTAATTCGCCAACACTAAGTTGTCTTTTCTTCCGGGGTTAAACCGCGTATGTTAACGATTTGTGTCTGTGATTAATTAAGGGAATATTTATTCTACTATGAGTATGTATTTTTGTATAACTGAAAGCTCCCAGCCAATCGTTTTACCAACCTACGTAACGTATTAAAAGAATCAAATATTGCCTTGAGAAAGTTTCTTATTCGTATGCGGACTCATTAAGCTGAACTCTGCTAGAATAAAAGACAATACAGGGCCCTGTCAATCTGGTATTTGTACGAATTAGCATAGTTGGTTGTTGTTTATGTGGGCTGGTGAATGGGAATATGATACTGCTGGTTATTAATTGTAAAAGGCAATTGTTTTTATTTGTTGTATAGATCAATGTGTAACCTGAGAGGAGCATTGTATTTTTCTAACGCACTCAACCTTACATATCGGTCACATTGTTAGTGATCTATTTATAACTTACCCTTGTAAGGATTTGTTTTAACTAGTTTTGTTTGTCAGTTTGTTTAAGTAGAATTATTTGCCTCCGAGCTGATTTCTCTTTGTACGTGCTTTATTGTAATTTAATTTATGTATTTTGTGCTTTGGTGGTCACTAAACAATTGGGTACGCGTAAATTCCTTGTCTGTCTTCCTTTTGTCCTTGCCTTTAAATTATTATCACCTGTGCAATTTTACTGTTGATATATTTTATATGTACCGTAATTTGCTTTATTGTTTTATGTGCTTATTTACTTAAAGGCCGGCATGATTGGTTTTAAAGGGCCACATGTTTGGAATTACGATTTTTATTATAATTTTTATTTTGGTTAGTTATGACCCAATTGTGCATGTGACTACAAGTGTTTTTTTTATTATCGTGTTTCTGTGTAACTAAACTGCTTTTTATTCATTGTCTCTTAATGTTATACTTTTGTACGCACTTTAACCTGATTTAATGGTGTTCTGTTAAATACTTAACCCTTTATTTGTTTGTTTTGTGTGTCAACGCTCGTTAATTTTAATTTGAGCAGTTTAATTTTTTTTACCAGCCCCTCATGATGCAACATTTACCTCATCCAGCCAATCTATTTAGATAGCACAACGTACCTACCACTAGACGGCCACTTGGTTTGATCAAATTGGAGGTTTGCGAGTAATTAAATATCAGACTTGTAAATAAATGCTAATGTTTTAATTATTGCCGGAAAGTCAAGGTAAGGCAGGCAATTAATTTGAGTAATAGTGACATTATTGTCAGTCAAGTCAAGATAAATCACTTAGCGATTGTTTTATTCTTGAATTTGCATTGTTGCCTGGGGCGCTACATATATATATATATATATATATATATATATATATATATATATATATATATACATATAATATATATATTATATATAATATAACAGTAAATTTAAAAATATGTCATATTTCCAATCAGATACCGAATCAACAAACAGTGAAATTCAAACCAATTTAAAATCAAGCGAGGCTTAACAAGTTATCAGCACTAATAAAGGGAAATAAACAAGAATTTCTAAAATCTGATAGTAGAGGCAAGGCAAATAAAAATATATAAAAGTGTTAATTTATAAGATACACAAAAAGAGTCATAGTTTCATACATTCTATAGTAAAAACTCAAACTGTACACCACGTCTTGAGTTGAAGAACAATACTTTCATATTTATAATTGTGTCTAAGTGTATATAAATCAATTACTGTGAATCGAAAAGTATATATTACCTATATTTAATTTATTGGAACTGAAGAAGAAATAGTAATTATTACTGTACAGCTAAATATAAGTTATAATTATCAAAAGTTTTTGCATTTGTCAGTTAATATTAAGAATAAAGAATACAGAAATTTCACAATTTAGAAAATTCAAATACCAAGGTTTATATTAAAAAAATTTGGTCTCAACCAGTTACTTACATAGATTTTAACCTAACCAATTTAAAACTTTTCATGTCACACCACAATAAAAATGATAATTTCCTCACTTGCACATTTTTATTATTATCAAACATCGTTAATTATTTTAATTTAATTAAAATACAATATATGGAAACATTTCAATAGGTTTCCCAAAGCCCCCGAGAAAATTTACGCTTGTAACCCGAAACTCCGCCATCTTGTTGCGTTCTAAATGTTATTTCAAAGGTGCAACAGACTTCTATTTATCGCGAGATAAAATTAAAATTCAGCTTCACATAATGAAACGGGTCAAACGTACGTGTCTCCCTACAAGTTCAGTGTGTAGGTCGTGGTCATTAGTTACAAATATACACACTAAGATATTTTTCGTATATCAGGAAATAAACCATAAAAACTATCTAAGTGTTGACCTAAAGCTGAAAAAACTATTCACTCCGATTTAACCTGAAAATTACCTTCAAAACAACTTACCTGAAAGTTCACTAAAACTCGTGAAAAACATTATTAATACATCCGCTTTATACAGTTATAATAATCTCAAAAAATTTACCACTACCCTACGTTCACCCTACTGATAATTTGAAATATGGAAACTTAGATGTCCATCTTTAAAATAGACAATCACAAAAAGTTCACAAAGATCGATATAGTGATTTAACGTTATTAATAAAGGTACAGTAATACTCGACAAAAAAAAAGAAACAAAAGTTATGCTCTTTATACTATACCAGAATTGATTACTAGTCACTATAAACGAAATGTTTTACTGAAATTAATTCAAAATATATTTGCCAAACTGCAATCTGAGTTACAATTGATCACAAATACAAAATACCTATAAAACCAAAAAACGCACTTAGAATAATAAAATAAAAGGGATAATTAATTACACCCGCAGACAAAAGGAAGTCATGTTAAAGCACGTAAAATCCAAAACAACAGAAGGAATCCTTCTGCATTTTTTGCATAACATTTGCCAAAAATGCGAAAAAATCTTAATTACAATAAATCATCTGAATTTCATCTTAAACATTACATAAAGTTAACGCTCAAAACTATACATGTAACATACCAAAAATGTTGATATTTTCTCCTTAGTGTATATAATAAATTGCAAATGGTAACACGAACAAAAGCTAGCATAATCATAACATACAACGGCGGGACACGCTACACCAAGACACCAAAGATGGGCACACTGTAATCCACTTACTAAAAAAACTAAAAGCCTCACACGACACGAAAAAGTGGTAAAAATATAAATGTTCCGCAATAACCGTTTTACACGAATTCAAAATTTTCTTAGAACTTATCCTTTACTAACAAACGATAGATAACACATATTTCCTACTCCAACAACACTAGGGCATCTCTAATTTCTGAAAACGTTAATTAACCCGCCGATCAGAAAGCTTCACTTGAATAAGTTGCAATATCAAATTCTATAAGAAACTTGCCCGCCGGCAACACTGCCAACTAAACAATCACATGGACTAGTCAATCAAACAAACTCACACCGACAATTCTATGAACACTTAAAATTAAAGCGCAACATCAGTCAACATGATAAACTTCACCATAATTAAACTTGATAGCAGAAGCTAACGGTTTAATGGCAATTAAGACACATTAAAAAATGCTACTCAACGTCTAATAATGACTGGATTATTTTTAACAAATTTTAGCGACGTAAGTTTGTCATTTTACAACAAAAAGTTTACTCAGAAAAAATTTTAAATTAATTGGATTTATATATTTATACATCCATCCATCTCGGATATAAAAAATTTATAGCTTCTTGAGATAAATTTTTATTAAATTATCTCAAAAGATGTTTTAGAGGGATGCAAAATTTCAAAAGCCATCACCTAAATTATAATAGGCTATCTGAAAACAAATAGTTAAAACTTTATTTGGGTAGATGCTCGTAGGACAGGTTATATCAACCACAAACGAAAATATCTTGATAATCATTAGATTTGTTTGAGGGATAGAATATTCTTTATACAGTGAGGACATAAAGTCCGTCGCCCCCAACCTTTGAACCGTTCGGTATATTGTGATGAAATTTGGAACGGTATTCTGAGACAATTGTCAATTTTTTAAGTTGAAAATGACAACTTCATTTGTCAAATGACA